>CAJNDV010006424.1:18775-78342 GCA_905221635.1 Symbiodinium sp. CCMP2456 | reverse complement strand
CAGACATACAGACACACACACACATACATACATACATACATACATACATACATACGTACATACATACATACAAACGTGCATACGACTACATACAAACGTACATACGACTACATACAAACGTACATACAAACATACATACATACATACATACATACATACATACAAACATACATACAAACATACATACAAACATACATACTACATGCTGCATACATACATACATACATACATACATACATGCCGACATACATACTTCCATACACACGTACATGCATACATCGTTGCACGCATGGCGTGCAATGTGTGCACGACTGAATTTAGCAAAGTAGGATGTAGAAAAAACATGCAATATCATGGTTCATGTGTACAATATATATATATATACATATATAATATACACATATACACATTGATATGCTACCCCCCGTCCCCCCGCCCAAGGATCTACCATTCTAGCTGTGTATTGAGCCAGAAGCAGCTGTTTCAGAAGACTGTGAAGCACACGACGCCAGTACGAAACATGCACGATGCAAGTGTGATACATGCTGACTACTACTACTACTACTACTACTACTACTCCTACTGCAAGGTGTCTATTTGTTTTTTGTTGTTCTGGACAGAGCAGTTTTTCAAAAAAATGGTTTTGTTGGGACAATAAAGTGTTTTTGTTAGTTGTCTTGCAAAGGTGCTGTGCTGTCCCAAAAACCCAATCTTTTTGGAGGCCTGTAATCAGTAGTTCCTCCCAGGCTGAAAAAGATTGCTGTTTAGGTTTTGGGGACAGTACAGCGCTTTGAAAAAAAAACTTGTTAGGAAAGCACAACAGTACAACATGTTTGCAAGTTTTCTTGCACGAGTGCGAGCGGACACCCATGATGCTCGCGTTTGTGCTCATGATGCTAGTCGCTGCTAGTCAAGGTGGGGCACGAATCTTTAAACCTAAAGGATTGGAGAGACAAAACTTGTCAGGAAGGGCGAAAAAGGTGGATCCATGGGAGGGGGGCACCATATAAATATGATTGTACGTGTGCTTAAGTATATATATATATATGTATACGCATACATGACGAACACGTTAGGTCGACGGAACCTCAACCTTCAACCGCCTGCAGCACGTGCACGGCCGTCTTAGTTGACTAACACCCTGTGCACTATAGAGGAAGACATCGCCCAAATCCCTGAATCCACTCACAGCCCGTGCCGGCAAACAAGACCTCGAACCCAAAATCCTCAGGCCCTCACTGCACTTGTGAAAAATTATTCTAGCCTGCTTGAAGCGTCAGCTTTTGTGTTTCACTTTAGGGTTTCGGCGCTCACACTCGGACGAAGCAGGCGAGGCATATGGTCGAGTTTGGGGTCTACGTCTTTTGGTGGTTGTTGGGGTGCGCAGCGTCTTGACGCAGAATTGGGGGCATGCATATTTGCTTTGCGCGACATTGATCCCGGAAAAATAAAGTACATGGATTGATCGACCCGGAAAATTCGGAAAGATGCTTATGCTTTCTTCGCTACGACGGTTTCGTTTCAGCGGGCGCAAACGGATGGTTCCCTTGATTGTTGTTGGGCATGTTACAAAAAACACCCTGTTTCGTTTCATCGGATCCACAAAGCTATGTTTCCGTTGATTTCGTTTGCACACAGTACCGGAAGGAACCTTGAAGGCCAACATCTTCTGGCTGAAAGACTTTGTTTGCCAACAACTCGATGGGATGAAGATCTCTGTGTCACGTGACTAAGCCATGTTTTGTTGGGGGGCAAACTGGGGGTGTTTCAACACTTCGAACGCCCCAACCCAGAAACTCAAAGAGCAGTTCTATAAGGCCGCCCGAGTATTTACTGCAGGATCGGTGAAATGCGCGTCCTTGAACCGCTTCGTGCGCACGCGAGTCTGCACCGGCAGCGCTCGCCCGATCCGCCGGGCGGGGATTCCTTGTCGCCGCCGCTCGCGCTGCTTGCGCTCGCGGTCGGCTTGTCGTGAGAGCACCATTGGCTCTACTCGGGCTTCCTAAAGCCCCAAAACCGCGGTAAACCCAATCATGTTTGGGAAACCGCTACAACACATAAACCAGCTCGCAAATATGGAATTATTTCCAACTTGGGCGTCTCCAAACTTTCACATCTTTTAGTTGTACAGAAAGCGACATACAAGGTATAAGTTACAAGCTCCTCACGCCTCAACATAGCTACCCAAACGTGATTGGCTTCAGTTGTTATTTTAGCTCCTTTCCTTGCGTCAGGACCATAGAGCTCTTGCAACGCTTGAATAAATAGAATGCTTACAATGCGGTTGGAGATCGATGGGGTTGAGTGACAAGGAGCCAGAAAGCTGAGCGAATTGAGCAAAGATGCGCAGAAGATTGCTGAAAGCTGTCCACACAACTTATACATGCGCAGGAGCCAGGAGCATGCTGATGTGCTCTGCCCGCCCCAAACCCTTTGTGAGCACTCTTGCACTGGTACTTAGGACTCAGGGGCCCTGGGCCTGGCAGGAAGCTTGCAGAACATGACAGACTTGCCCAGCCGAAGTCAGCACCACAGAATGAACTCTATCGAGGCAAACTCCCGTGGGCTGGGCTGACGGTTGGGTACGTTTAGACAGGGAGCCTCGCGTGTCGAGAGCATAAGCTGGCTAAACCGTGTTGTGCGGCTGCAGGCCTGCACCACGTAGGAGGCTTGGTCATTCGCAGGTTTGTGGGGAACCTGATGTCTTGTACTCAGGTCTTCGTTCTTCATAATGTTCTTCGAATAGGCTCGACCCAGGCTTAAAACTGATGGGAACTCTTCAATCGCAGCTGAGTGCATTTGCGTGTGTTGCCACGATGTCGGTACGACTTCATGCATTCATTCACTTTAATACGAGCATGAATCCATGTGCGAAAGGCCCACGCTAAGGTATCGGATCGGGTAAATGCAACTCCACAATTCGGACGAAGCCACACCATGTGGTTCGGAAGAGCGCTTGTCCTTCTTTGTGGTGATAGCTTCTGGCAGCTGTCAGGATCCGCTGGCTTCTGAACTTGCATTGCGTTTGCTGCGCACGGATGATGAGTCAGATGCAGACGTCGTTAGGATCGAGAAGCTTCACCGCAACGAAAATTACCGGTCAGCAGGCAGTCTTTTCAAAACGATGCCGCACTCCAGCGTGCGGCGCCACAGCGAAGCAAAAGGCACGACCTTGCATGGGAACTGAACATCCAAGACTTGTAGAACTTCCAACCTCGACGGAAGTAGCTACTACGGGATCCTAGAAATTCGAAACCGTACACGGGCCAAACCCTGAAGCCTGAAACACCAGTGCTATGCAGTTTATTTTGGGATTGGCTTGGAAATCTTTGGGGTGGCTTTTCTGGTCAGGAAGTTTGGCTTCTTGCTTAAGGGTCCGGTAAGGGTTTCATTAGGGACCTCTGGGGTTTAAGGACAAGCCTCGCCAGGCCAGTACTTCGCACCACTGTTCGTCAGTGCGCTGCTTCGGTTGGAGTGCGAGCCCCAATCCGACCTTCCCATCGAACCCCTGAGACTCGGATCTTGGTGTTATCTTGACGCCTAGGCAAGGTACCTTGGGGCAAACTTGCCCCTGCCCCTTACTTCACCTGCGGCTGGGTAAACGAGGCTAAACTGTCAAGCCCGGAAAAGCTGCTTCTGATCTGGATTGGGAGATTCCCCGAAGTAAGGAATGGGAGGCACTTGTAGCTTTTCTGGCTACTACCCGTGACTACCCCGTGAACCCTAAACCCGAAAACCGCCCATACGTGCTACTACCCACGAGCCTTGCAGTACCATTGCGGAAGCCATCACGCTTTAACTTGACAGGTCATCTTGCAAGGTCATGTAGAGCCCATGCCTGCCTTGACAAGCCTGCTAAGGTTCCGAGTTGCCCGAAACTGAAAAAACCATAGAATCCCTAAACCCTAAATGCCCCAAATGCTAAACCACCTAAACCCCACTGAAGTGCTGAGCCGGCTTGTCTAGCCCATCGCTGTAAAGACATCACATGGAACACCCAAAACCCAAGGACATGCTTCTCCGCCTTCTCCGACATCGCCACGCGCTGCGCGTGCGACTCTTGCTCCACCCGAATGTAAGAAACCAGGAAACCTTCTACCCTAAACCCTGAACTCGAATCCTGCACCCTAAACTGTTAGTCATGGGAGCACGGATCGCTGGGCAATCGTAAGCCCGAAACCAAACCCGAAACCCTAAAACCTGAAATAAGGGAATGTAGGCGCGTAAATAATTGGAACGGAATAATGCTCGTTTCAGCATTCCTACTACGGATACTACACGCTTTTCGTATAAGGGCCTGGAGGATTGGAATAGGATTTCGGTGCATGATAGACCCTAAACCCAAAACCAGACCTTTGAAAGGTCTAAGGCCCGGGTCAAAGTTTTAATCATAGTAAGCTTGGTGGCCAAAGAGGATGGGAGGTCCTTCCCGTATATCATAAGATCCTGGCTACACGGGCCCGTAAAGCCGAACTCGCCTCCCCGAGCATTTCGCGCAGGAGCTGCTCATCAATTCGTGAGCAGCTCGGCCAGGCCACCTGAGTCATTTGTGCAGCCACCGTGCCCGGCATGAGCCCCGAAACCCAACTCCCCGAACCCTAACTCCTTCACAACAACGGACCATAAGCCCACACCCTTGAAGTTTTGGGGTTTGGGGTTTGGGATTCGGCATTTGAAGTCGAGGATTTGGATTTGGGGGCTCAGGAATTCTGGGGCTTAGGATTCGGGTTTTGGGGTTTACACTCTCACAACTCGGACAAGCCAGGCGAGGGTTTTGCGGTTTAGGATTTAAGGTTTAAGGTTTATGGACCAGTAAATTTTGGAGATGCGGTCCGGGCGTCCACCGTGGCTGGCTGACGCCACAGAGGAGGTGTATCGTGGCGTCGACGTTGCCACCTCTTCGTCCTGCGTCATGAATTCAAAGACCAGTGGCACAGTGGTTGCTCCGGGCACGGTTAGGGATCCCCCGGTACTTGGCAGTACTTTTATTCACCGGGTTTCGGACTAAGGCTTTCAGATTGGTTTTATCATTGCATTTTACATGCGAACAACGTCGTTAAAAGTTGTACACTTCGAGCTGAAACCGTAACTCGAAACCAATTGTAAGACTCTAGACTCAGATATGAAACCGCGCCTGAAATCAGAGCAGCAAACCTATTCGGTTTTAAAGCCACGCCTGCAACCGTCTGAAGCTTTAAAGGACGAAAATCAAACGTATTCGCCGCTTGCAGGCAGCCGGGAAGAAAGGCTGACTGTCGAATTTGACCTTTCCAAATTCGATATTCAACTTAATTTATCCGACTTTAATCCGTGAGGCTACTAACGCTCACAGCAACCCACATCCCATCCTTATATTGCAGCAGCTTTTGATCTCGAGCCCCAAACGTTTAACACCGTGCGCAGCACCCCTACAACCTAAACCTAAACTCTATAAAGACCAGAGCATTCCAGTGAAGTACAACCATTGTACAGTTTAGCAGTGTCTTGCAGCAAGTGACCCGGCCTCATTGAAACCTCGCCCTGTGGTCACAGACATGCAATACCAACAACACAAACACTCGTTGTCTCACCGGAAAAAACATTGTCTCACCAAAACAAAAACGAAGCAACCCAGAAGACTTGCAACCAAGGCTGGGAACCGTCTTGATGCCAGACTCCTTGCAAGGCGTGTTACGAGTAGGGCTGGGTGATTGTGATCAGTTGAAAGTTGAAACCCCTGAGAGGGCAGAGGAACCCTGGTCAGCATTCGGGTCTTTAGCCTTTTGAGTTGGTCGAGTACAGTTCAGGCACGCTTCCAGTTGTGGGCCGCGGCCTCAGCACCAAACCCCAAACCTGAAACCCTGAACCCAAAGGCCCTTTTTTCAACGATAGGTCGAAACAACTTCAGACTCTATGGATGTTCAAAACATGCTCTGCAATCCAAACTGCGGCACTTGGAACCTTAGCCTTATAGCCATTGTCAACATACCTTAATAGCTTGCGCCAGCAATGGACCCCGGCTTCTGCACTTCATTGAGTCTTCCGGACACACAAGAGACTAGAAGCGTGTCATCAGCTGTTGTTGCTGTCACCACAGAGCGGGGTAAGCAACAAGAGCCAAAGAAACTTGAACCTTCTCCTCCTGCTGCGACATTGCCGCAACCCCAAAGCTGAACGACTGCTACATCCGCCGACTCTTCGCAGCCTTCCTAAATTTCCCTGGGACGAGTCGGCTACGGTCCCCGCCCTGTTGTTACGTTGTTGGTGAAACTCACGGCCAAGAGAGAAAAACACGCGATCAATAGAGTTTAGATGGAAGCCACTTCAACATCGGGTGTCGCAGAGCCTGGACACGAAATCCGAAAGGCACTCCACATCCGGCACGGAGGTTAAGAGACACACAACGCCCTCATTGTACTCACTCCAAACACAAACCTATGCCCGCTGGTGCTGGCTCGCACTGCTAGTCGCATCCTGCCTGGTACAATTGCAAGCGCCACCCATTGTTACTAGTGTCACTACAAGCACCAACTAACATCGGAGCCCCTCTCCTGAACCCCGCAAGACTCAGGAACCCTCGGCCCTCTCCACTTGAACGCCGAAAGCCCAAACCCCGGCCCCCCTGCGCGAGGGGCGAGGCCTGGAGGTGCGCTTCTCGGACTCTCCCTGGGAGACAGGACGAGGCGGGGCTTTGGGATGCGTGATTTGAGGAGTTAAGGTTCTACCAACTTTTATTCATGGTCTCGGGCCCAGTGGATCTGATAAGGCTTCAGGGCTCACAAGATTTGTTGGGCTGGGAGTTGTGCAGCGAAAGATTCTGCAAAGCGAAAGATGCTGGTGCCCCCCTCAAAGGAGTCTTAATAGTCTTAATCAAAAGGGCCTTCAGCTGATCGAGCTCCACAGGTCTCGCAGGGCTGGACCTAGCAGAACGATGCTCCCCTTTGCAGCCCGCACTCTGCGGTAGCTCTTTCCCTACATGAGTCTTAGCAAAGTCACATGAGTAGGCAACACGTCGGCAGTCGATATGTCTCATCGAGATCCTAAAGCGCTCTGTCGAGATTACGTTGCAGCGTGCCTATCAAGGCAAGAATGCTGCGGGGGCCGCTTTGCCTCAATGCTTCGATTGCGTTTTCCGGCGTCCGTTGGAGCAGCAAACATTGTTGAACTTGATAGCAACATGCGAGGCATATCCCGATTTGGATTGCTGCATGCAGAAAAGACACAACCCGTCTCCGAACTCGCCCCGAAGCCGAAATAGCGGCTGTTCTGACAAGTCATCACACCCTTTTTTGTCCTTCTATTCGGTATGTATTGGCTTTACTCGGAATGTAGCTGAACGTCAAGGCCACCAGTGCCGAAATCCCGTTTTGTGGCAGGCGAGAGCCAGCTGCATCGGAGGGGAGACGCGCCGGAGCCCCGATCTCAACTGCAGCTGAGGCGGATTGGGGTTGGTCTGTGTCCGTCTCGGGAGTTTCTCAGGTGTGGCAGGGACCCTAAACCCTAACCCCTGGCAACCCTGCCGGGGTCGCGGCAAGCAGCAAGCGAGGTCGTGCTCAAGTCGGCGTCTGCTCACTCCTGACGAGGACGGTCCTGAGATCGGACCCCTATTGTTGGCCAACACGCCCATGCCACGTTCTGGGTTTCCACCGCACTGCTACATAGTACCTACAAGTTTGGCAGTCAAAAGAGCTCAGTCTTGAGCCCCAATCTCCTCGTTCCTGTGAGCTGTGAGCCGCTTCCTCCTGGCACCCTGCGAATCCAGACCAGAACTCGGCCTGCAATGTCTTCCTGTTGCCTGCGTCTTTGGGGATCACCCGAAATAGCGGCTAGCGGCTACGGTTCTGGGCTCCCTTGGAGGTTGAAGGGTCCTGTGGGGTGATCATCCAACTTGCGACAACTGTAGTCAAAAAGCTGGCTTTGCTACATCATGCCATCAACCCGACTCAAAGCCCAGAACTGTCACAGAAGCCTTCCAGAACCTGTACTGCTCTCGGCTAGAACATGAAGAGTCTACTCCTGAACATGACATGGGAATCCCCTCAACAGAAGCCTGCCCAAGCACCAGGGAGCGTGCAGGCGGGCTTTCTGGCATGCTGCAGGGGCACCTGACACAGCAACAAATCTGAAGGCAGCTTCGGTATGCTTCGGTTATCACACAAAACATGACTTTCAACATCCGCGACCTGCAGCAAGCTACCAGAAAACACAAAGAGTGACAAGCCTGACATCGGAGATTCGAAGTACAACGTGAAGTGGCCCCGAACCAGTTACTTGCTTGTGACGATTCATCTTCATCATCAGTCTACAGGCTGGTTGACACAGAACATACACCGGCACCGACAATTTCAACTCACTCGCGCCATCCTGCGCTTCGCAGCCCAAAGCGCGACAAGCACCCCTGTGTTGATCGTAGAAACTGCTGAACCCTGCAATAGCAATCAGCATTATGTTGATCAGCTTAAGCCCTCAGGGATGGCCTGGCTCCCTTCTCTGGTGCTGCAGAGCCTGTGCACACTCATGCTCAACGGAGTTCGGGGTCTTTGCCGAGAACTCCGTCTCGAACTGAGTGTCTCACAAAAGGCTATACTCAGAGCAGGACGCTCCAACAGCACTTTGCACTGTGCTCATGGGCCGTCCAACGCATTTGAGAAAAAGCTAAGCTTTTCCAGTCCAGTCAGGTGTCCCGTAAAAAGAGACCTGCAACGCAAATCACGAAAAGTGGGGCTTGGAGGTCCCGACTATGTCAATCTTGCCACGTCAGATACCCCAGCCAAAACCACGGTAGAGGTTTCGGAGATCCACACGGCCCTGCACCGGAATCCCCTCAAGTGAGATCTACGATTGATTTGAGCTCTTGGAGGTTTTGGCGGCGTCGTCGTTCACAGCATAAGAGGCCTCAGTAAAGTGGCTTCCGGGGAGGAGTTGCAACTCACGTTATCCTACGCCTCCGGAAGTTGCAAGTTTCGAGAACCATCTGCAGTCTAGGCCGACGAAGCTCAGAGCCACACATCAGAGGAGCCAGCTGTCTTGACCTGCCGACGCCTGAAACCTGAAACCCCCAACACTTCCCGCTGCTCCTCTAAGGCTCCCAACTGGTTTTAGTCGGCGTGTAGTGCATTGGGGCTTGAACCTCAAACCTCATCCCTGGAAACCACACTCCGTCAAACTCTAGCAGTTGTCGTCCTCGCAGTTGTGGTGGTGCTGGTAGTGGTAGTGGTTGGATCATGTTGGAGTCGGAGTAGGAGGAGTCGCGGTCGTAGTATAGTAGTAGTAGTAGTAGTAGTAGTAGGAGGAGGAGGAGAGGTAGAATCAGCAGCAAAAGCCCCGGTAGCCGCAGCGGTAGGAATGCTGGGAGTGTTTCTGCGCATTGCCTGCTGCCTCGCATTTTCCCCCCAGACTACGGAAAGTTGCAGAATGCAGCCTGGTAATTTAATTTAGAGCATGCAAGAACTGACACCAAGACCATTCCAGTCAGAACCTGAACCTCTTCCTGCATTTTCAGAGAACTTTCCACAGGGAAAGTGCGCGACAATCTGAAGTCCCGAGGTGTTGGACATCCGACTTCGCATTTCTCCCCTTATGGACCTGCCTCGGCTGCCTCAAAATATGTACGTTCGTTAGGACCCATCACACCTAAACGCGAACCCTGAAAGTTCACAAGCCGCTGAACCAGCTCGGCACCACGCTTCACTGGAGCCATGTGCCATGGGTGGTCAGCACTACAACCTAAACTTCGCATAGATTCACGATCCCCAGTGCGGGATGCCCGTAGACGTCTTCAGGAACTGCAGTACTGCCCATTGAGCCGGGTTTGTGATGGTGTGAGGATTTAGGATATTAGGCGTGTGGAATCGGAGCCTTAGGGTTCAAGCCTTCCCAAGCTAACATTTTCAAGAATAAATCTCAGTGATCTGAGCGTTTAGGCTGCAAGGTCCTGTCAATCGAAGCTCGGCTTCGGGTGCCTCGTGCCAGAATGCTGAGAAAACGGATCCGATCAGCTGAGCTTCATCATGACCCCAAGGCTAGAATCCGAAACCCTGAGTCTCAAAGATCCGTGAAGCCCACACAACATGTAAGCCCCAGTGCATGGAGCCTCCGGTAGCTTATGCTGACTACATCAACTCTGGTTTGGGTCACTATCACTCAATAGAAACTCTGAGGGCACAGCTCTCCCTTTTCTCCGGAGCCTTGAAACACATCAGACTGCAAGCCTGGAGGTTCTGTTTCGGGCCTCAACTGTCACAGTCGCACCTGGCAGCTCCCCTCTTTGAGGTTTAAAGCTGTGTGTAAACAAGCTTCGCGGTTGTGTAAGGCCGGCCGATGCTGGAGTTTACAAGTCGAGGTCCGAGCTCATTTTTGCGCGCCCAGATGTACGACACTGCGGGGAACCATGGGGACCAGTAGCTTTCGATCTAAGAGGTCTGGGAGCTTCAGGCCTGCACTTCTTCTTTGGCGCTCCTCGAGGACCTGAAAACTCGAACGAAATCAGAGAAACTTGAAGGACTCAAGACTCAAGTAACAGAAAGTATGAACACAACTCGCCGAAATTAGAGCAATAGAATCAAATATCCGAACCGGAAGAGAGCAAGTCAGGACGCACAGCGGCTTTTTTGCCGAACCCAGCGACACCAGCGTGTGCAGCGCCGCATTTCTGGAGAAGGCACAACCTGCCGAGGAGGGTTTAGGGAAAATGAGGCGAACTCCTTCCTGGAGGAGGCTCGGAGGACCTTCTTTGTGAAGGTAAGATATCTAGGATTTTGGATCGAACGCCGAGAGAAAGGGATGCTATGTTCAATTCCCCAATGCGGGAACACGCCCGTGGGATATAGGTTAACTGCATGTAGGAGTTGAAGGTGTATTGTTGTTGTCTTACAACGCGCTCTGGGGCTTGTAGAAACAATTTCGGAAATGGCAGTCAGGATTTAGGGCTCGGGGTCTTTGGGCTCTGGGTTTAGAACGAACATGTGCGCAGCGGTCATGAATAGAACGTGTTCTTTAAGGACAAACATGCGTATCAGCTCCGTTTTGCAATATTTGCATGTACTGGCTTGCCTGGATTCATTCTGACCTAACTTTAACAATTAAGTTCTCAACCGCTTGACCGTTTAACCATGACTCCAGAAAGCCAACAAAACTATGCGTTGAGTGTTATCCCATGCATTTGCGGAATCGATGAAGCTGCTGTGCTTGGGGTGACTCGGAGTTTGGTGCTGCTCGAGGCCGGTTTCCATGCCATAACTCCAAGCCCCCAAACTCTGGCTGTTTCTTGGAAACAAGAATTTCCGCACTCTCAACCGCATCGCGGCACATACTGAAACCCGAATCTACACAGGACACGAACTTTGCAGGTAGAACTACTTTAGGACTTCCGTGTTCGGGGCATCGGATTGGGTGTGCGAACAAGGCTTCTGGCATTCACCAGCAATCAGACAGAACCAGAACAGAATCTATATATGTGCATATTTGTTACATACATACATGTGGCTTATTCGGGGACTCATTGTCCCAATATCATTGCGTAGTCAAGGGTTTACGGTATGAGCCGGTTTATGGTATGAGCCGATGAGCCAACCTTACTTGTGTCAAAGATCAACTACAGTGAAGCACGAAGAAGCCAACGCTCTTTAACACCTCGAATTTCCAATCCATCAGGCAACCAATGAGGCTCAACAACCCGCTTGGTGGCACACGCAGTAGTCCACAGCCCGCGACTTAAGTTGGTGCAACTGTTGCAGATATACTGCCAAAGCAGAAACATTCACAAGGACAGCAAGCTGCAAGCACACACACGAGAATTCTAGGCCTCCGGCCTGGAACAAGCAAACCAAGATTTCCAACCCTTCCCCCCAACATTTGTGTGACACCGCTGCAAGATGTCCTGCTACAGAGGGGCGCTCAAAATGCAAGAAACTAGCCTCATGGGACCACCCGCCTGAAACCCCCCCTGACCCGCCACGACGTCCTGACCCCGGCGCCCTTCCCCAAAAACCCTCGCACTTAGTCGGCCTGAGATTTGACTGGGGCCTGCAATGCTTTTGGAATTTCCTGGGCCTTACGACGTGGGCCGGCCCGGCTGCCGAGGCGGCACACGCAAGCACTTACTGTGGCAACTTCTTCTACGCAATGAAATTTTAAGGCCTCCGGAACGAACTGAGACTGATGAACCTGCATGCTTCTACATGCTGCAAGGTCTGGAGATCTCAGGCCCCAAAGGAACGATAAGAATTGCAATCGATGCAATCGATGAGTCGGCCTTCTCTACTCTACATCCCAAGGGAACCTTTTCGAGGCAGCTCGTGGGACTGCATCGTCAAAGTGCATGTCCTCCGCAGGACGATGGTCACCAAGGACTTGGAGCTTGGACTTGCGGAATTGGATTCTGGGCTGGTACCATGAACACAAATGATGTGCAGAGCTATTTGCGCCTGCTATTTACCATACTGGTTCTGCTGCGATTGAAATCCCAAGCTGTACCCCAACGACTTATGTGTGTTGAGTACTGCCCTCCTCAAATGTCGAAGGGTTTGATCCAATGGCATCTTGCTTGCTGCTCGCCTCAAGGGCGCAAGCGAAAACCACGAAGGCATTTTCATCCTGGGCCAGATCTTCCATAGCCTTTGCTAGCTCATCCGGGCCCTTGACGAAATGGATTTGAAGGCCCAATTTTTCCCTGATTTTTGATTATTTTCAGCACCTCCCACATGATTTTCGGGTGCTCGAAGCGACCTCCTCGCGGTGCACCCGGGCCAGTTACAAGGGTAACTCGCGCAGACACTTCCAGATTTTGTGCTCATTTGTAAGCCTGTGGAAAGTGAAAAAATATGAGGCCACGGACGCCTGCTCTCATGCGGTCTCAGGAGGCGCGCTGTCTCGTAGTGGTTTCCTACGAGATTTGAGGCGGTGTGATGCGCGGCCGATGGCTCGTGCAGTGAACGAGCTACAACACAGCATGGATTCGACTCGTGGAGTGCCGGGACGGCTGGAGACCGGACCGCGGGTCCCGAGCTCGAAACAATGCATGGCCGAAAGTTCGAGCAGTACAAGTGGCAACAATGCAAAGCGCAATGCGTACAACCATGTCGATGGAAACGATACGGTTCCGGCGGATAGTGGGCAGCCGTGCAACCCCGGCCGCGGAGTCGAGACAACGTGCCGGACTGCAGGACCCGTGTGGCGCACGTGGTGTGACAGGACGGCATGCTGGACAGCAGGTCACGGCTATGGAGCACAATGACGTGCACAGATGCAAAATCCTGCTCAAGGGCTGGGGTAAACAAAATTTGATGGATGGATTCGCGGCGTTTCTCAAGAGCTACGAAGACGAGGCCACAAAATTTGGATGATCATGAATCGCAGTTATGGTCCGAACTGGAAGACCTGATCCAGCGACGGCCAACAAACCTATTGCAACAACCCAAATCGATGGTGACCAAATTTACGAAGATTGGATCCCAAGATTCCGCATCCAATGATTGGGAGTAGCACAAACAAGAACGTCACAGCAACGATGATTGGTCCAAATGGCGCGGGACTCAGCACGACACGTCGTATACGAACAAGTGGGGAGATCAACAACGACAATGGCAATGGCAATGGCAATGGCGACAGCCCAAGCAATACCCCCATTGGCAACAACCACAGCAGAAGGAGCATCAGCAGAAATGGCACCATGTGGCATGGAAACCCAGGCATGCCGATTGGTCATCGGAAACATGAAAATCTTGATGAAGCATGATGAACAATCATGAAATATGAAAAATCCTGAAAAATCATAGACATGTATGGAAAATGAAGAAGAATCAAGAACATAATGGGGAATCATGAACATATCTTGATGGAAATGATGAACAAGCATGAAATCTGATGAATATCATGGGCAATCATGGAAAGGCATGAAATCACGAAACTATTTCAGAAATTCATGAAAACCATGCAAATAATGCAAAAACAACAGAAGAATGAACACTCATGAAAAATGATGAGAGATGATGAAACTCATGAAAATCGTGAAAATGTTGCCCTTTCTCGCTATTTGAGTGCTTGCGTGCTTGCGTGCTTGCCTGCTTGCTTGCCTGCCTGCCTGCCTGCCTGCGTGCTTGCTTGCTTGCTTGCTTGCTTGCTTGCTTGCTTGGCTGTTTGCTTGATTGCTTGCTTGCTTGCTTGCTTGCTTGCTTGCTTGCTTGCTTGCTTGCTTGCGCTCTTGTTGGCTTTCTTGCTTTGCTTGCTTGTTCGCTCGCTTGCTTGCATGCGGCTACTTTGCTTCTTGCCATCCTAACCCTGTGTTCTTGCGCCCGCCCGCCCGCCCGCCCGGAAAAAATACCGACACCAACCGTGTATATAGACCCGACTCGATGTACCACAGCGCTCCTTACATGTCCCCAATAGTTACTGTTCTGGGGGTATTGTGAACTGCTTTTAACTACCTCAAAAGTTTTAAAACTGTGATGTTGGGAACGGTTTAGGGTTCAGGGTAATTGTAACCCGGCAAGAATTGCACTTAACTCAAATCTAAGCGCCGTACATCCCCTAATCTGGTGATAATGGGGTTACAAGTACCACCGGCAATTGAGAAGAATGCGTAAAACCCTCAATCCAGAACCCATACGATTGTCCCTATGTGCCCTTGAAAGGGCCTCTGCATGGCTCCTATCGTCGGCGCTCCAAGTATCCTAGGCCAGGCCATGCCAAAACCCTAAACCTTCAGCCCCAGCCCAAAATCCGAAGTTCTAAGCTCTAAATCCTAAACCCTAAATCCCAAACCCTAAATCCCAAACCCTCAACCCTAAACATCCCTGGGCCCTCAATCGCCATGCCGAGCCGGGCACCTTATTTTTGTTTTTGCTCTTTTTGTCTTTTTTGTCCTGCTTGTCGTTGTTCTTCTTTGGAAGCCTTCAGACTATATGGGTTGGGGCGATATAGTAGACGTCCTTAGCTACTTATCGTTTTGGTCCCTTTTTTGAAGGGGTCCGCATGGGGGTCCACATGTGGAAATCCCAGGCATGCAAGACGTGTTTCGTTGTTGAGACCCTGTGTTCCGGGTTTAACCCTCAACCCTAAACCGCGCCAAACAGGTGTACAAGCACTCCTTAGAGCTAGTGGGTTTAGGGGCCAGACGTAGGCAGGGCAGCGCTCAAGTTAGAACGAGATTCTAAGTTGGCTAGCCCAGGGAATGCTTAAGACAAGTTTGGCGGGGTAGGAGACTTTCATCATAGCTTTTCGAAGAGAACCCCCATCTGCAAAGCCAGGCGTCTGCTCCGGCCCCGGCTGCTTCTCTTTTTGTTCTTGGTTTTTCCTTCGGAGGGCCAACGGGGGGGTCTTATATGGCTTGAAGAGTTAGTCGTACCACGAGAAGATAATCTTGTCTGTGCCGATGAAGGATTTTTTCACATTTTTTCAGGTTTGGCGACTGCCCGGGCAGGTTTATTTCACGTTTTTGTTTCACGTTTTTTCGGCGCCTATATGGTCACGTTTTTTTCACGTTTTTTTTCCGAGATCTGAGATAGCGAGACAGCGAGCGAGACGGAGGCAGCAAGACAGGGGATGTGTTCTTGCGTAGGATTTGTTGTTGCTGCTATGTTTGCGTTATGTCTAGGTTTTTTCTGCGTTGTGTACAAGTTGTCCACGTTTATTTTATGTTCGTTCTACGTTATACGTTCGCTTTAAGTTTATTTCACGTTTTTTCAAGTCCATTTCACGTTTTTCTTGTTTATTTCACGTTTTTTCATGTTTATTTCAAGTTTATTTCAGGTTTTTTCAGGTCCTGTTTCACGTTTTTTTAGCGTGTCACGTTTTTTACACGTTTTTTTACGTTTATGTCACATTCGTTTTGACTATAATTTAGAAGCCCGCCCAACGCAATCAGTTGTCTGGGAAACCGCAATCCCTAAGCCCTCAACCCACTTTCAACCCTCCGTCATAAATCAATGCAGATCGAGCCTTGGAGACGTTTGGAAAGAGCCGGCGGCTCTGGGACAGGCTGAGCTGGAGTGTCCTAGTGTGAGCCGCACAGTCCAAAGCCGCACACGTAAAGCATTGGCAGGTCCTGAGCAAGAGCTGGTGTGAACTCCAGCCTCAGATGTCCAGAAGACAGATGTCGGCGAATAGTGTGCGAGCCAACGAAACGACAAGAATCCGACATCTAGTTGTGATAATTCCCGCGAGAGGCCAGTCAAAATGTTGTTTTAGGGTCGATCGATGACTTTTAATTCACGTTTGTTTTACGTTTTATAGATGCAGAAACCACACCAGTACTAGATAGTCTCGCCGACATAAGCTTAGGGTGTACGGCTCTAGAATTTAATTTAGCTGGGAATTGGGGTTTAGGATTTAGGGTTGAGGGTTCGGGTTTAGGGTAATGTAGAGCCTGAACAAGTTTGGGCTTATGGGTTTCAACTTTGTTGAGCCTGCCTTGGGTTTCCTGCAATCGGCTTGCATGTGGGGGAAATAACAAGGTCAAAGCGATACGCACATGTCAATGTCCGGGCCTCTTCTTTGGACCGCAGAGGGTATGTGCCTGGACTCTCTGTTTACAACGAAACCAAACTGGTAGACGCCGACCCAAGGCATCCAACTATCGCGGCGAAGAGCCCTTGAGGAGACAACATGAACACCAAGTTTGCCAGTGTCTACAAAGACTCATTCGCGGAGGTTCTTCTAATTTTTTTGTTGCGGTCATACCGAAGGGCTGCGGCGAGGAACAAGTGCCACGGCCGGCCTCGTCCGCACAGCTTTGTCGTTGTGTAATGTGACACTGCAAGTAGCCTTCCTTATGAAACACCAGCTCGGAGGTTAGTTCAGGGTTCGCCTGTCTTCCATGAGCAGGGCTTGTTTGAGACCCGACTCGTCACTGCTCAAACCATATGTCTCATGCAAGCCTTGACGTTCGAAGCTCGAATAGTAAACATGCATCTTTACATACCTTTACTCTTTACATTGTCTGCGTGAAAGAGCGAGCTTCCCGAACCATCGCGCGAATGCTTTGTAATGGTACGGGGTGACAGAGCTCCCGCGGATCCACAATCAAACTTATACTTCTGCTGCCTTTTATTCATCACTAGACCGACATATGAGAACACATGCAACAGAAAATGCTAAATTCAGCAAGGAACCATGAATCCTTCAAGGAAGCGCGGGGTTTTCACAAACCACAAGATCTGACCGTCTACAGGCAAGAACATGTGACTTTACACCGCATGCTCTTCAAGTCTGACCTGTCGTGCTGCAGCTGACATATAATATCAACCTTTTGGTTTCCTGTAGCAAATCCTGAGTCCAAACCAACAAACCCGACTGGGAACCATTGCCGAACTTTAGTTACTGTTGGGTTGGGAAATGCTGGCAAGATTGAACATGCAAGCTGGAACTGAAGCCCAACAACATCCCCTACGCCCTACAACTGCGCTCAAGACCTTTATTTCCATGAGTCCTTAGATTGAGTTGAAGTCTTCAAAACCTCAAGCTTGAGTCTTGCACCAGGGCCTTTGGCGGGCAGGACTGGGCGGCTTCCGTGGTGACCTGCACCCATTGCTGGAGCTTTTGGACTTAAGGTGCGGGGCTTGGTGTGCAACCGGCGCGATTTGAGGGCAGTAACAAGAGTAGGGTCATCCGAACGGGATCTGGGGGGGTGCAGACGAGATCTCCCGAATCAGATCTTGCATCCTGGGCAGTGCCGACTCGGCTCACAGGCAAGACCAACCGGCTCAGGGCTTCGGGTCCAAAGGCTTCGGCGATCACACTCGGACGGACCAGGTGAGGCATGTGGTTCGAGGACATAAGAGCCAAGCAAGATAGGGGCCAGGCCATACCGCAAGCGATGTAAACAGGATAAGGGCAAAGCCACACAGCAGCAAGAGCTGTAAGTGTAATCAGGATAGGGGCCAAGCCACACAGCAAGTGCTACATACAGCATAAGGGCCAAGCCACACAGCAAGCTCTGCCAACGGCATTAAGGCCAAGCCACACAGCCGCATAGCAAGCGCGGTAAACGGCATAGGGGGAAAGCCACACAACAACCGCTGCACATAGGAAAGAAGCTATGCCACACAGCAACGCTGTACATGACATAAAGGCAACACCACGCAGCAACCGCTCTAAACAGGATGGGGGCAAAACCACACAGCAAGCACCGCAAACCGGATAGGGACAAAACCACACAGCAACTGCTGTACATAAGATAGAAGTAACACCACACAGCAAGCTCTGTAAAAAGGATAGGGGCCATGCCATACAGCAGAACATAAGATAGAAGCAAAACCACACAGCAAGAGCTGTAACTGTAAACAGGACAGGGACAAAGCCACACAGCAAGCGCTGTAAACAGAATAGTGGACAAGCCACACAGCAAGCGCGGTACATAAGATAGAAGCAACACCACACAGCAAGCGTTGTAAACAGGATAGGGGCAATGTCATACAGCAACCGCTGTAAACAGGACACGGGCAATGTCACACAGCAGCACTAAACAGGATAGAGGCAATACCCCACAGCAACCGCTGTGTGGTTTTGCTTCGATCTTACGTGCAGCGGTGGCTGTCTGGCTTTGCCCCTAATTATCCTGCCTACAGCCAACCGGTGTACATAAGACAAAAAACAAAACCACGCAGCAAGCGTTGCAAACATAATAGGGGCCAAGCCAAACGGCAGCCGCTGTACCTAAGATAGAAGCAAAAAGCTGGTTGTGGGAGAAAAACTTTTTGCATCTAGAAACCACACAACAAGAGCTGTAAACAGGATAAGGGCAATGCCACACAGCAACCGCTTTGTATAAGACAGCAGCACAACCACACCCAGAAGTTGCTGTGTGGCATTGCCCGTATCCTGTTTCACAGGATGGGGGAATGCCACACAGCAACCACTGTACATAAGATAGACGCAAAACCACACAGCAACCGCTGTAACCAGGATAGGGGCAGTGCCAACCAGCAGCCGCTCTACATGAGATAGAGCAAAACCACACAGCAAGCGCTGTACATAAGATGGAAGCAAAACCACGCGGCAACTGCTGTGAACAAACACAGGGGCAAAGCCACACAGCAAGGGTTGTAAACAGGATAGGGGCAATGCCATACGACAACAGGATAAGGGAAATGCCACACCGCAACCACTGTACATGGGATAGAAGCAAAACCGCACAGCAAGCGCTGTACATAAGATACAAGCAAAACCACGCAGCGATCGCTGCTCGTAAGATAGAAGCAACACCACACAGCAAGCGCTGTAACGGTATAGTGGCAATGCCACGCAGCAAGCACCGCAAACCGGATAGGGACAAAACCACACAGCAACTGCTGTACATAAGATAGAAGTAACACCACACGGCAAGCGCTGTTGGGTATAGGGGCAATGCCGCACAGCAACCGCTGTACGTAAGATAGAAGATATAGAAGAGCGCTGTAAACAGGATAGGGGCAGTGCCACACAGCAGCCGCTGTCCATAAGATAGAAGCAAAACCCCCAGTCAGCAAGCACTGCAAACAGGATAGCAGCAGCAAAACCACACCGCAAGCGCTGTAAACAGGATAGGGGCAATGCCACACAGCAACGACTGTGTGGTTTGGCTTCTATCTGATGTACAGCGTTTGCTGTGTGGCATTGCCCCTATCCGCTTAGAGCGCTTGCTGTGTGGTCTGGCTTCCATCTTATGCAGCGGTTGCTATGTGGCATGGCATAAATTTCTGTTTACAGAAAGGTTTCTTGGGTCTACCGGCGCACTGCTGGAAGTGTAAGCCCGCAATGCCGAACAGCAGGCGCATCATGACAACCGATCTGATCTCTACTTCTTGCGCTCAAGCAGGCAAACCCTAGCGGCCCCTGAAAGGCCCCAGGCCCTGGACCTGGCTCAGCTTGCCTTCAATCCCGGAGCTGACGGAGCGGCACTGGCACCGCAACGGCCCACCAGCGACACGCAAGAAGGGGGCAGCTACAGCTACCAGTAGCAAGTTGAACTCACAACCAGACTGCTGGCCTCCGGAGGCCATGCTGGGCCTCTGGACAGAGAGGCGCCATCAGTGGGGACCTCATCACAAAGATTGCCGAAGGCGTATTGCAGATACCAGTCTTCGGGCGGGGAACTGCCGAACACACAGCTCCCTCTGAAAGTTCCGACTCACTCACCACAAGCTGTTCTCGTAGGGAGCTCCACCTCATTTGGAAGTTCCGGGATTTCTTCATTATTTTCACTGGTCCAGAAACAAGAAGCCTCAGCCAGCTGGGAGCTGTGGATGGCGTATGACTGGCTGCTTTCTGAATGCATTCTCAGAAGGGTGTGTGAGACTGTATACGGGCGCAATTGTATGAGCCAGAAGGCTTACGATCGCTACCCGTGACGGGTAGAGACAGCATTGATTGTTGCATGACGCATTCTGTATGTACCCACAACCCAGTCCCCAAACAAAACAGCAGAAGCCCTCAAACCTAGAGACCGAGAAGTCCAAAGTATGGGCATTTACGGCAGCTGAAGGTTTCGGCTTGGGAGACTGGCTCCAGGGTGATGAATAAGAGACCCTGCATCGAGAGCGCCAGAAGTCTTTTTTCAACCGCCATAGCCGTAGCCGCTATTGGTGCCTGGCTGCAATGCCCACGCCTGCGGGCACAGGTCTGGTAACGGAAGATGCCTGGCTGCTCAGAAGGCAGCCGGAACCATCTGGGCTAGGCAAGAGGACTATGCTACAACCAGTTCTTGCTCCTTGCACAACCTGTCGCTGTCACAGCCGGCGTTCGACGCTTTCTTTGAGCAGAATGAAAACCCCCCTTCTGTGCAATTGCCTCTGGCTCCACAGCGGGCGGCCTCTGCAGCGCAAACGCATCTGGAGTTCGGCACGTTTGCCTTCTCCAGCAGCTGGACACATTCCGAGAAACACACACTGCAAACTCCACGGCCGCCATCACCGCCAGCAGACCCAAAACTCTTATCGCAACCGGAGTTGGAATGCTCCTGCCCACAAGGATTTACAGGCAGCAATCCCGTCCACCAGCTTATCTTGCCGGCATTACAACCGCCTGATTCGAAATCTTCCAAAGCCTGCCCAAGATCACTGGAAGTTGCCGGAGCCACCGAACCTGACGGGCAGGCCACCGGACTGCGGTAGAAAGCGTCAACCACTTTCTGGAGACACCAAGCGCTGGAGACACAGTGTTTTCCGGTTGGGAGCTCCACTTTGGCTTTGCAATTTTTCACACCTTCGAAGGTGGCACGGGCAGATCGCAAGGGAGTCTGCCCATCCAAGTCGCCATTGGTCACGAGAACCGTCACATTACTCCAAGGATGACCGTTGCCGTGCACAAGCGCAGAGTTCTCTCGATAGCCGTACTTATTGAACACATCTTGATATCGGCTCATCAATGTCACGAAGTCAGGCGCCCAGAAGACGTGCTCGTCGAAGAAGTCTCGCCATGATGCTAAACTACAGCTGCCATGCCTTGCATCCTCCAAACCCCAAGCATGTAGCTCAGGAGGTCCCTTCCTTGGTTACAAGAAGCCACATACGACACAGCAGGGTTTTTGTTGGCGCTTGCTTCCCCGACGTTAACAACTAAGGCCCCTTCCACATGTCACCGAAGCTGACGACGTGGTGAAGAATCGCCGAAAAGGAGGCCGGATGGTTTACAAAGTAGTCCTCCGCACGCCGGACTCCGCCATCGATTAAGTCAACAACTGCCCAGAAATCACTTGGGATGGTCGTTGCACTTGTGTCTCTGACACATCGTCGCAAGGTGAGGACCAGTGCGACAAACGTTTTCATTGATGAAGATCCTCCCGTAACATCCAGATAGCCTATTGCACCCAGAGCCTCCTTGACTGAGGCCTTGGCGGTCCACCCTGACAGAGACGTCGACTTCGCAAAACGCTCCCAGAAGTACTTCCCACAAAAGCCGCCGCCCGAACCATCGACGCCGATGGCCTTGTCAATCTCCTTCACAGCCTCCCCAAACCAGAGGGCAACAGAGCCAGTGGCAGGTGCGCCTAGCTTGCCCCGACAATCTGCGTCGCAATACTCGTCCAAGAGCCGCTGCCCGGCACGGTTAGCTGCCAAGGCATATTGCCCAAAGTCATAATCCCCACTGCAAACGCCATCAATGCCGACATGCGAGACGATTACGGGAAACTCCTGGCCCTGCAGTTCCAGGAAGCGTCGAGCCCACACAGTTCCATAGGAAAAGCCATGGATGCCAACATCGGCAGTGCTTCCCGTTTCGGCTTGAATTGCCATGATGACGGAGGCCAAATCTCGCGCCGCATTCGCAGCAGTGAAATGCTTGGGCGCGCCAATGTCCTCTGAGATTTCTGCCAGACAAGCATCAACAGTTTCGATAGATACGTTGCCAAGGCCCACCCACTTCATCCACGAGTTGCCCCAGGGCAGCTGACCCGGTTGCTTGCGGACTTTCGGGCAATCCAACACGGTGGACCATCCAGTGCCGCGGTGGTCCAGCGCGTAGGAGACCTTTCCACGGACTGAAATCATTCCTAGCAGGGGATGCGACGGCCCACCAGGGCCTCCTTGCATCATCCAGAGCTGGCCGTCGCTTTCGGTGGCAGGACGAGAGCGCTTCACCGTCACAATGATGTTGCCACCGGCCAAGCCCTGGCTATAGTCGAGTGGCACTCGGTATCTGCGGCACATGCCACCGGAAAGACGCCTATGCGGAGATGGGGGAGATGGGGAGCTCATCCCGGCTCCTAAGCCCGTCTCATATCTTGCCGCAAACATGGGGCACTTCTCCCAGTCCGCAGCCGGTTCGGCAGGGCCGACTGTAATCGCAGGTACAGGTACCGGGGAGTAAGGCAAGTCCTCGCAGATTTCGTCGACATCTGCAGCAGTAGTCGCGGTAGAGGCCGAAACGACAAAGCTATGGATTAAGACTGGGCCTAAGCCCAGACTCCCAAGTACGAGACTCGCGGCCACAATAATCTTGATCGGCGTCCATGTCCTTGGCGCTGCCCTTAAGGCCCTTGCAGGGACTTGTTCCACTTGCAAAGACTCCATGGCGGGATATGTGCATCTAATCGCACCTATTCGTCGCTAAGAGCAAACGATGCCCCGAAACCGCTAAGCATCTCGACCGAAGTGATTAGGATGCCGGAAGAAACTGGGCCTCCGACGCCAGCTGTAAGCTGAAGCACTTCCGGCCGTCGTGGTTCCTGTGTTCCTGAAAAAACAATGCAGGACTCCCGGTTTGCAGACCGCATAAAATGCTCTTCAGACTTCCAAACTTCCATTCTGCGAGGGAGATATCGCTGATAGAGAACGCTGTGAAAAAGTTAGTCTGAGCCCTAGCAGCCCGAAACATGACATCCATAACAGTGAGGAATAAAACCCAAATAAATCTTCCAAAAACCCCAAAAACGCTCGTATAAAAAGCTTAATGCGAACCTGCAAGACCCGACACAGAACCTTACGAAATCTGGAACGCTCAGATCAAAAAAGGCAAACCTCACAATTTACGACTCTAGCAATCGATTTAATAGCCCTCCAAAACCACAAAACGTACAAACCTTCAGCTCAGGCTCGGCTCCTTTTACCTACCTCGATCTGTGTCCAACTTCACGGCGCTGCAGTTGAAGACCTTTGCAGGTCACCAGCTGACAGCAAGTTTGGGGGTTTAAGGCTTATCAGTTTATCGCTCTCGGATTCTGAAGTTCACAAGGCTCGCACGGTTAATATTGGCTGGCATTGCTATTGCATGATGACTTTGCACTCTAATGGCGGCGGCTTTGGAACCCGGGCACAGCCCCATCGCTGCGGAACTTTAACAGTGGAGAATGCGAAACGAAATACACTCAACTCGATAGGCATGCTGCGCTCTGAGTGTCAGCCAGCAAGTCCGCCCCATCACTAAGCCCTAAACCCAAAACATAATCGCTTCAGCTGCAATGCTCCGCTGGGTCTAAGCTTGTGGCCGCGCGGGGAGAAGCCGCAGCTCCGACCTGCATGGACCGGATCGGAAACATTGAAAGCTACGAGTTGCAGAGACCGCTGCTCTGTGATCATGTTCCTGCTTTTTGGCAATCGCACTCGACGGAGCATCTTCGTACTAAGAATCTGCGGAATATTGTGCACCAACGACTGCTGTGAACTTGCAAAGTTGCTCACTTTGAAACGTTGCATGTGCTGCGACAAACTCCATGGATGGACTATGGATTCTTATTGCAAATGCACGCAGAATCTTAAAGAAAATTTAAACACGGCAACAAGTCGTACTTCGTAGCACTGGAACACCGCTTCGAGACCAAAACAACGGCAACAAATCGAGCACTGGGGCACCGTTTCGAGGCAAAAACAGCGCTAGCGGTGCGCCGGTGCTAAGAAGTAGGATTGGGTGCGATTGTTTTGGTCTTGAAGCGGTGCCCAAGTGCTACAGTAAGAAGTACGATTTGCTGCCGCTGTTTTGGTCGCGAAGCCGTGCCCCAGTGCTAAGAAGTACGATTTGTTGCCGTTGTTCGAAGTGGTGCTCCTGAACTAAGAAATTGGATTTGCTGCCGTTGTTTTGGTCTCGAAGCGGTGCCCCGGTGCTGGGATGCAGGGTTGGTTGCCGTTGCTTTGGTCTTGAAGCGGTGCCGCAGCGCAAATAAGTACGACTTGTTGCCGTTGTTTTGGTCTCGAATCGGCGCATGCATGTCTTCGACCCCTGGTTTACGTACCATCAAGCTGACTCGAAAACGCAGCACTCGGCTGTGCAAACATCACTGTGACTTTGCGACAACCCACCCCGCGCCCTCATGCCTGACTCTTTCCAGGCCGGCGGCAGCTGCAAAGACCCAGTCGCAAGGGATCGATGTTCACCTCAGCGAAAGTCTCACCTACAAAAAAACCTAGCTACTGGGACATTTTTTGTGAGCAAAAGGTGGACGGGTATGTCTCGGTGCGGAGGGGCTGATAGTGGAGACTTGGAATTGGGCAAGCAAGGGCCAGCAATATTATCGGCATTTACAATCGTTGTTGTCTGCTAAGGCAGCCAAAAAAATGAAATTCTTGTTCACTTGCTGCGTAGCATGCTGATTCTTTCTCGAAAGCAGTTTGCCTTTGTAAGAAGGATTCGCATCTAAATCAGCAGCAATGCCCGTCAAGTTGCCCAGTAGACGACGGCTGCCATACTGATACCGGAAGATCGAACATAAGTTCGCCTCCACAGGCACCTTCCAGCCAGGCTGGTGGTCTCCAAATACTATGAACGATTCTCGGTGCATTCTGTGCGAAGCCACTTCTTGGGCAGCACTGGCCGTGCTGTGACACGAAGAGCAGGTGGTTGCAAAATGCATATTATGCGAAGATGCATGGACAGTCGCGAGCAACGGTTCTAGGCTAGCGTCATGATGTCAACATGGTTTCCCAGTGCAGGATCACCAAACACCCGGTAGATGCGCGTCATGATGTCAACATCAGCTGGCCTTTTGTCAACCGGCCTTCTGTCCATTCCCCGTCGAAAGTACCTCGTGGGCAGCACACGCTTCGAACTTGGGAGTTTTTCTGCTGCAGGGGACCAATCCTTCGATGGACACCTGCTGTTTTTCTCGGAGCGACCTGCCAGCGGCAAGGAGGCAACAAACGGACACGGGCCCAAAGCATCGCAAAACCGCCTCGGCGATCGCTGCAAAAGCTGCACGCTGACGTTCCCGGGCCGACCCTGCATGAGGCCCAAGCGCTCAAGCAGGGCACGGCTTGAAGCCCTGCAGACACTTTGCAAGTCTACACATCCCGAGTTCCCACCAATCCTCAAATTAGCATGGCCAATGGGGAAAGTTTTCCAAACTGCGCCCCGCGCAATTCTTTTTCCTGGGACTAGCCTCGCAATCTCTCGGGGCACTGAGTGGCGAGGGAGAGACGCCCTCCGCTGAACCCATTCCATGCGTCCAAGTGTCGAGAGACGGAGTGGTCCAATTTGCAAGCTGCTCAGATGATGTTGGGCCTTTGCACGCTCAGTTCTGCGCCCTTTGTTGGACTGCCGTGATTTGAGACCTAATGCAAATTTGTAGGAATGTGTATCGCGCAAGTCCGCGTTGGACTTCCCAAGCTCACTTGCCTTGGACTTCCCAAGCTCACTTGCCTGCCCGTACCAGCCTTCGATCAGCACTGGTGGTGCAAGATGTCACATCCGAAATCCCTGAGGTTTGCCCGACTTGCCATGCTGAATTAACTGCCATCGCGCCACACATGCGCTCTCAGCCTTCTCCAGGCAGCGAGTGCGTGGAAGCAACACCGTGACATCAAACATCTCCAATTCTGCCGTGTGCAGTCTCCACACTGGCCACAACAGCTAAGCATGGCACAGATGTCGCGCTTCAAGTGGATGCTTCGATGCAATGCCATGCAAACACAACATTTTTGTTGTGATGATTTACACAAAAGAATCCAACTGCTGAACCCAACTTCTCTGAAGCTGAGGCTGCGCATGGACCGATGACTGTCCCGTGCCAAAACGGCCGGTGCTAGCAACATTCTGCAAGGTGGCTGATGCCCCTGGCCCTGGCACACTTGCACAAAGCCTGCATGATGCATCCTGGGATTTCACGTGCGACATAGCCAAACTGCAATCGAGCTATATGCCCAGGGGCCCGGCAGCTTTTTCCCCACCACGCGACACCAGCTTCTGCAGCGCCGTGTTGCTGCAGGCAGGACCTGGCAGCGAATCACGCGGGACGAAACGAAGGAGATTCAGACAGGAGAAAGGGAGGGAGCCCCTGAAGTTTGCATAGGGAGCAGACAGTTTTCCAGCACCGAGGAATAAATACACATCACCCGATTGCCGCAAAGAAGCCCGTTCGCGGAGCTCGCTTGTCCTGCCTTCAGAAACACTGACGACATTCGACAACATCTTGGACTCACCGACTCACGTCTGGAACCCGACAACTAAACTACCACACTCGACACTGCGAAGTATTTGTCCTCAAATCCGCTGGAAATTGTGATGATATTTCCGCACAATGCGTTGTAGCATGAGGAGGCCTGGTTGCGGCGCGCACGCTGCATCGCCCGCGGCATGGCAGCTTGTGATAGTATCGTGGTTATTACGAATGCGGCTGTGTGGATGCCAACAGAGCATGTGGGTCAGTACTATGCTGACTTGAAGATGTGTCAAAAGGAGCTGTCTACAGTGGGTGTGCCAGCGTAGCAAACCGGATCTGACTGCAAAAGGTTGGCACAGTGGCGAAGTCTGCAAACACGCTGCAAAAAGGTCTTCAGCTATGCACTCGAGCGTGGAAGAATTTACACTACGACTGCACTGATGCAATGAATGTGTGCTTGAACTGTTATGGTGATGCCTTTTGGGCAACAAGAGCATCCAGATCCAAATCAAGCGTATGGATTGCATATGGAAATCACGTTGTGATGTGGCGATCATGTCGTCAAACCATATTCGCATGGGCAGCATTTGAGGCGGAGGTTGATGAAGCAGCAACTACATGTCAAAATGGAGGTCAAATTAAACACCTACTGACGGCAATCACTGGAAATCAGATGAAATCAGGATCTGCAGGTGTGGGATGCATGTGGTGGTTTGCCGAGTGTTGCAAGGAAGCAAGAATCCGTCATCTCTCATGATCTTTCGTTTGACCTTTGTGCGTCCCGGTGCAGATCGGGTTGGCACGCCGTCTCAGGCACGCTCGCGTGAGGAGGAGTGTGTTTGCACAGTTTGGCCGTTGCCAGGAACATTGAAGCATGGTCCCTGCGCAAGGATGACACGCCACTTTTAGCTCAGGCATGATGCACAAATCGAGAAATGCACCAGGGTCTCGGCAAGGGTTTTTGGTTTTTCAAGTTGAGGGTTTGGAGGGGGCTCCCAGCGTAGCGTGTTGAGCTAGGTTGAGCTATGTAGTGTTGATGGTGACATCGCTCCACCATCGCGCAACCTGGACGTTTCAATAGTTCAATAGGCGGTGGAGCACTCTTTCTTCCGTGCTCGGCCTTCCTCGTCTCGATTTCGCCACGACATTGCGAGGCAGGCCTACCTCTGAACAGCCACTTCGGCAGGCGCAGACGTAGGAATGGTAGGAGAAAACTCCGTCGCCAGTTTGGCTCCTGCCAGCCAGTTTCCCCTCCTGGCTCTCCGTATTGCCTGTGTGAGAGACCTCGAAAATTGCACGCGAGGACCCACGCCAATTCTCACTGCGCGGCGCCTCGTGCACAGCATCTGCTCTGCAACGCACCCCCAGCCGACATCCTGCCGCACGCTCGCGGTCACGACGACGCGGTCTGGGGAGGCCTTGGTTTGTTGGCGGCGGAGCGGGTATCACCGGCAGCGGCACTTGCGGCGCTTCCCGCACCACACGTGGCTTGGGCGGCTCGCTGGCCCAGCGGCGCAGCTTGCTGCGCAAGGCGGCCATGGCACGCTTCGCCCCGAGCAAGGCGTCCAAAAGGAGCTGGCTTTGCGACGACGAAGGCGCCTTGGCGCAGCGGAGCAAGGCTTCCTCTGCTCCCGCAATGGCCGGGTCGGTGGAGCCGGGAAGGGCTCTCAGACGCTGCAGGAAGGCATCGCCAAGCTCCACGGACTCGCAGGGCTCGCAAGGCTTCAAGGCCGAGGCCGGGAGCCGGGAGCCCCCGAAGGCGCCGGAAGGGCTCTTGCCGCTCATCCAAGCACAGAGCGATGACCTCCGGGCTGTCGGAAGTCTCCCGAAAGACTGCATACACTGCATACACCATCACCGAATGCAAGCAAGCTAAGCCCAGCAAGGAGCCGTCACTCCGCCGTCACTGATGGCAGAGATCAGAGCCGGAACTGCGGTGCTGCAACGCTGGATATCCACCTTGACCTCACGTGACTCAGCCCCGAAAGCCCTGTTTCACCGGCTCGGATCCCTTTGCTATATATATGGGGGAGAAGCAAAAATGCTTCACAGCGCCGCACGGCAGCTTGTCTTCTAGAGACTGCGAGCGTTGACGGCAGATGGCGGAAGGAAAAAAAAGTGGGCCACTAGACTGCCGCTGTAGGCATGTGAACAAATAGGACAAGGTGATGATGCAACTACGTATACACAGAAGACGTCAAAACGAAAGGGCTCGAATCACGGACTTCGGAAGCCAGGTTCTCCCCGCTTCCTCCACCTTCACCGGCTGAAAATTGGGTCGCCGTTCCTGGAAGGGGTCCATACGTTGTTCTAGGCATACGAACGACACTCACTCAAGGAGGACAGCACAACCTGCATCAGATCAAGAGAATGATGTCCTGTGCAGCAATGGCGTTGGCTCTGTTGGTAAGCTGAAGGCGAAACCTTTAGCTGTTTTTTTTTCCTCCGCACTTTTTTATGTCCGCACATCGTGTCCCTCCGTCGGAAACCACGTAGAATCTAGACCACGCGAGGTCCAACACGTCACCCAATTAACGGGATCGCGTCTGGCGCACCAGGCGTCCAGACTCCAAGCGCGAAGCTGGCGACGGCGTGCCGCAGGGCAACCGACAGCAGACTCCACCAGCGTCGCGCGCAGCCGCGCGACGCAGCCCTGGGCTGCAAAGGCGCGCAAGGGTGGTGGCGCGTTGGACACGGAGCCGGAGTCCGGAGTAGGATACGGAGCACTCGTCGCTCCAGCGGCCCGGGACTTCTGCAGCGACGACTACGAGTCGTTGAGGCCCTCCGTGAGTCAACTCCGGGTAGTGCGCGACTTTGCGTCGTGGCAATTCCATCGTAGTGCAAGCGTATCTCGGCTACATTTCGGATTTTCGAGCCCGGGCCAACTCCAGAGCCGATCGTTTCAGCAGCTTTGTCAGCGCATCCGCTGGTAGCTCACTCCCCGACATGTGCTGAATGTCGAAACCCTGGAAGACGGCTTGATCACGGACATACGACCACCTGATACCAACCGTTCTAGTTCTCGTAGTAATCAAGGCACCGCCTTCATGCACCAAGTTGATGACACAAGCCGCATTATCACTGTGCGCGCCGCGACAAGCGCGACTCCCGCCCGCGCGTCGGCGCCGGGGACTGGGCGGCCATCGCGAGTAAGGGGGGAGACGAGGGTTGCGCCGCAGCACAAAGTTTCGCAGTTGCTGTTGCTCCGGGTGCAACGGTGGACGCTGCGTCCGAAGGGATTGCCGCAAGCCACATACCAGCGTGTGGACCAAACTGTGAGTGGAGGAGGGCGCGAGCGGGCGGAGCCAAGGCCGGAAGTATAACACGCGTTCTCGAAAGGAAGTGAGAAGTGCAAGAACGGCATTAGCTTTTTTGGCAGATGAAGTCGGCAAGGTATATAACGTGGGAACAATGACAGCATGAAGCTGGTCGTCGATGCTTACTATTTTGTTTTAGCTTATTTCAGAGCTTGCCTGGCAATGCCTGGCAGCGGATGCATGGAGACGGCAAATTTGGGGGATACAAAACTGTAACAATGCTTCCTGGGACATTGGCACATGATCTCACCAAGCCAACTTCAATACGAGTCTGTTTTACATACGCGACACCGGAAAACACTGCCCGAGAGAGCAGCCTGCGGAAGGACCGCCGGCCTCCCCGAGGTCGATAACGCGGTTGAGCGGTGGACCCGTGCTGCCGGTGGCTTGCGATGGTTGGGGCCATGGCTGGCTGACCCAGGGCAGTGCTGGCAACCGCCTGCGTGCCCTGCGACAGACAGCACGCCCCACCGGCGACGCGTCCAGCCTGAAGCCGCAGCGGCCCTCGGTGCTGGCGGCGCTGTGTACGAGCGCAGAGCTTCTGCGGCCCTTCGCTCCGGATCTGCGGGTAGGTGGCTGCGTTGCGTCGCCCTGTTGTCCACGGGGCGGCGCCGTCCACATCGGCCGTGCAAGGCTGTGGATGCCTTGTGCGCGTAAGCGGCGATACCAGTGTCGCATCGCAGCACAGCCTGGAGCCATTAAGCATCACTCCGTATAGCTAGATGTCATCCGCACGGTGCAGGCCCAGCTGCCCCAGGCCTTCATGAGGCTGGAGGCGAGCGAGTTTCAGTGAGAGGCGGTTTGGCAAACCTGCCCACCTAGATGACGCGGGGGCATGCACGCGACATGAACTCTCCACGCCCTCCGCCCGACACGCCACCCAGTTCCCAAGTGCTCGTGCGGCAGGCGAATGGCTCGCTGCGATCCCGACGGAGCCGGCGACTACGCTCCCACCGCAGGCTACGCAGATCGCCTTGAGGCGTCGCCTGCGACAACTTTTGCCTTTGCATAGCAGCACCTGCGGGCCTCCGCATGGCTGCGGCCGGGAAGTAGATCGCTCTGATTGATTGGCGATCACGGCCAAGATCGTGGAGCGAGCGTGGGTGCGGGTCGCCCGGGAAGCGATGGGAGCGGAAAACCACCGTGATCTTGTCGTGTACGGAGCGATGAGCGACGGGGTGCCCAATGCTGCGACGCCACGCTGGTTTGCTCATGTTTGCTCACTCACCCGCAGCCATGCGCAGAGCCCCGCGCCGTCCGCACAGCAGCGACCGTGACCTGGGCGAGACGTTGGTGGAGCATGCTCTCTGCTGCGGTGCCGCAAGCCGTGGCCAGTACGGTTCTGGGAGGCGCCTGCGCCCCAGCGAGGAGTAGCTCGGTAGGACAAACTGGAAGGTTACCTTTCGGCAGGCGGATTCCCCTGGCCGTACATCCGCCCCCGAGTGCGTCGATGCCGGGAAGGGCGGGGCCACCATGGCCCACCAGCACGCGTCTTGCCCGCTGTCCGTGAGCAGGAAGGGCCGGGGCCTTCACATTGCGAGAATCCCACCGGGGTGGAGGGCTGGCCATTAAAAAGCCGCACGAATGGGCACGGTTCCTTGGAGGTGCTCGTATGCACTCCGCATCGAAGGAAACAAAAACCGCTCCATGACAAAGCTCGAGTGCTGTCCGTACGTGGGCGTCCAATTTCCATGTGTCGGTACCGGGCCATGCCTGCAGAGGGAACTGGTACGGACGCGCTGTTTCATCGACAATGGGTGCCCATTGCTTGGCTAAGGCACGCGAGACAAAGCGGCAGAACACGTCGCCAGTTGCGATGCCTGTGTCACTCCGCCGTCAGGCTTGCGCAGCGCGGTCAAGCAGTGCGAGGGCTAGCGACGTCCGGACGGGTACCCGGGCATTCGCCAGTTGCGTCGAAAGCGAAGAGCTCTATAGCGGCTCGATTCGCATGCCGGACAGCCCTGTGCCGCCCCTCCCCGCCTGCAATCGCATAGAGCCGCAGCTGTGGTCGCCGGTCCGAGTTGGAGAGGCCGGGAAAGGTGATGCGCCAGGACAGCCCTTGGGATCGGCCTGAGTGGCTCTGTTGCGGGCGTCGGACGGGGTCTGGCAGCGTACGCCATCATGCAGGTCGCGGCATTTATTCTCGGCATCCAGAACGGCCGCAGCAGAGCTGCGCCGTTGCGAGTGTCGCGCCAGGCCGGAGCGCAGCGCGACAGAAGCTCGGTTTGCCCCCCCTTGGGCCCCTGTGCCGTACACGCAAGAGCAGTCGCGGGGCGAGGATAAACGTGCTGGCATACGCCTCGATCAATGCGGACTGCGCGGCGACAGGAGGGTCCGCAGGACGCGGTTTCCGTTACCATGTGCTGCACTGTCAGTGTTGCGGGAACCAAGCGGTTTCTGTTATGGTCTCAGGGCTGGTTCCTCTTACCAGTTCCATTTACGATTTTACGGGCAACTTGTTCCCGGTACGGTGCTATGAAAATTTGAAGGTCGGCCGCACCAGCTTCTGCCAGAGCGGCACGCAACTAGCTGCCCTGTTCACCTCCGAAAACATGCGATGAACCTGGCGAGAAACGAATGTTTCGGCACCCTCGGCGATTGAGCAGGTCGGCGGGACACTTTCCAAGCTCAAGCACCAAGATTTGGCCGGATGATGCCGGATGCAAAGCGTCAGCCAGTCACCACCAGCCTTGGGTGGACTATAGGTTTTGAATAAAACGTGCACATGGCACACTGTAAAGCGCAGAGACTAGGATGACTATACATCTGGCCAGCTGGAGAGCGACAGTGATGACAGTGATGGCACCGCAGAGCTGCGCGTTGCAAAAGGTTGTGGTGGGCTGCGGGATACGTCGCAAGACTGCAAAAAGACATCCCGTGCAGAGAGAAAGCGGCGAGGGGATTCTGACGGCCGACAGTTTTCGCAGGCAGTGCCACAGGTTGGGGGCATTGCACGGGTTGTTCTGGCACTCTGGAAGCTGCACTGCTGGACCTTGAGCTGCTGGAGCAAATGGACTAGTGAGCGGAGCGGAGCCGAGCCGCGGGGCGTGGCGTGGCGTGGCGTGGCGTGGAGTGGGTGGAGTGGAGTGGAGTGGAGTGGAGTGGAGTGGAGTGGAGTGGAGTGGAGCGGAATGAGTGAGTGGTGTGAGTGGAGTGAGTGGAGCGGGCGAAGGAGTGAGTGAGTGGAGTGGAGCGAGTAGAGTGAGCGAGTGGATGGAGTGAGTGGAGTTAGTGAGGGAGTGGGTTAGGGAGTGAGGGAGTGACGGTGTAGAATTCCACGACTTAGACAATCAAGAGCGACCTAGATCAGTATGTTTCCCAATCCACAACAGAGTCGGGCAAGCATTCCTCTGTGCGACCAAGCCAGTCAGAACCGTCAAGCCGGAGCAGATGAACAGCAAAAAGTGTCGCAGGCAAGGCACTAGAAATCAGAAGTTGTTTACTGTATGGAAGACTCGCACAGTAAAGCTGCATGAAAGGAAAACATTCAACAGTTCGGGCAGCTTTTTTCAATGTCGCACCTTGCAGGCGATGACAGCAGCGGGAGACCGTGCAGGAGGGTTGTCTTCCGCGATCCTGTGGTCCCAGGGCCGCGGTTGATAGGAGGTGCTGATTGTGCGAACTGCGAAGAAACGACCCCATCAAGGACACCAAACCCTGGCATTGGCTACCCATACCAATCCATGCCCCATGCTCCGTCTGACGACTGCGGCGTCTCTCAATCTTCCCGCTGCAGCTAGTGAGTGAACAATAACAAGGACTAGCTCCAGGCTGCCATCCGCGCGAAAGGACTGGATGCACTGTACTGCCGACCTGCCGAGGACCTACTGCAACCACCCACAACAATCGGCAACTGAAGTCTGCCTGCCAGCAGGTCATGGGACACGGAAGTCGTTTCGTTACTCTGCGGTGACATGATGGCACTTGGCGGGCTATCAGGACAGTGTCTTGCAGTCTCTCACCGCTCTACGAGCAGCAAAACCAACAGCAACAAGTTGTCCTGCATAGCACGGCGTAGCAGCACTGAGTTCAAACTGAAGCCTCGCAAGACCTGAAACTTTGAAAGCCGAGATCTATGCAGCAGCTCTGCGCGCTCCTCACCGCGTGCGGCGAGGCACGTTCGAAGGCACACTGGGTCCTCCGAGCTGACCCGTTCTCTTACTCTGACTTGTGCAGGTGGAGGCACCGTGTTGAGTTGAGTGGTGTGACGTGGGTGGGGTCCTCGGAGTCATGAGTTACTTGCAATTACTACCATGGACCGGCACGGATGATCTAGATCTGGTATGGCTCTTGCTGCTGCCGTCCTTTTGCAGAGCTGAAAGGAGGTGCTCGACACCGGCTGCCTTAGCCATCTGTCACCAAACGAAGGGGGCCAACAACGCTCCAGCAGTTGACATGTACAAAGACTTCCGAGTTCCCCTCGCCTGGTCGCGCTCTAGTCGCATGCAGCACGGAATGGCCTCAAAGTGCCGGCAAAGTGCAAACAAGCAGCCTTCAGCAAGTCTGTCCCAGCGTGCCTCATCCAAGTGCTCCGCCGATCTGGCTCGCGGGGATTCCGGGGCCTCGCAGGCTTCCGGCTGCTGCCTGAGCGGCGCGGCCAGCGCTGGTGCTGAGACAGCAGCATTGCCAAGCTAGGACGTTGCATGCTTCGGGTGAGTTCAAGAAACAACATCATCTTTTCAAGCACGATGCTGAGAGACAAGCAGACTATGGAGCTGCTGCCCCTGGTGCCAGTACAAGCCGATTGGCTGACCGTTTCAGATTCGAAGTAAGCAAGAGAGACATGCGAGCTTCCGACGCGTGGCTCGGAATACCATGCGCGCACCGCTACAGCACATTGCAGCATCAGCATGTGCAACACAAAAACTTGAAGTGGAGCCTCTGCATGGTCATTGTACAGACTACCATTGCCACGAATTTCTTAAGACAGAGTCGGACGAGATTTCTGGCTATCGGAACGCATTCGAAAAGCCTCGAACCAGGTCTGGTTTTTCATGTACTTGCATGGAGCCGTGGCTCGACAACGGTGCTGCCAGCGAAGCTCAAATGTGGGCGCGGGCACATGCGAGTGCTTGGGTCAACAGATCGACCAAGGCTAGAGCACTTTGCATCTATGCCGGTTCGCCGCCGTTCGTCGTTCGTGACGCCGAGTCAACATTCATGCATCATCATGCGGCTAGCTACGTGCACTCACATACCGAATTATTTCGATCCTTCGTATCCATGAAGCAGAGAATCTCGTCGTGACTCCTGCTGTGTCGGTAATTGTGCTATTTGGGGTCAATGCAGCAATGCACGTGCCTTGTAAGACCAAGGGAACTACAGCAAAGCCACCGAGGGCATGACGTTGTTGTTGAAGAGCTTGACAATCCGCAGGCCTGAGCCTTCCAGATCAAACGGTTTGATCCCTATCTGGACTCGCAAATCGGTGATGCCACTCAGCGTCAACTCGGGGATTCTTGGCTGCGCACACAGATGCTTTCTTTCCGCTGCAGCACTATACAATGACTCAGGCTGTGCCGACCCTGCGAAGAACCCAGTCCGGATGCGCAATGATGCTACATCTCCGAGCCCTGAACTTAGCAGCGGCTCACGGCTGCATACCACATCTGACATCATGGGAACCTTGAGACATCGTTGCCATGGAACCTAACTACAACTCCAGCAGTGCACCGAAGACGCGAAATCTTCGGGCCCCATCGCAATTGCCCAGCGAGCCTCCCCTGCGTTTGACCAGCTGTCTGCGCAGCACGTCCTGAGACATACTCACGCAAACAGGCACGTGTTGCACTCCTCAGTTGGCTCAGCTCCTGTTTCGGCTGGGTGGGCTGGTGCTGGGGCACCAAGAGTTGTCGGCGACTCGAGGCCTAGGCCTAGGAGCACCTCCCTTTCCCCCAAGTGCGACAGTGCCGCTACGCATCGGACCTATCGGTGGGTCGACATCGTGCCTTTGGGTGATGCCGTTATCGTTCAAAACCCCAATTCATTCCTGGCCCCTTGTTCCTCGACCGCTGAAAAACTCTTTCCAGGTGCAGCCTAAGGGCTATGTTTTCACAGTTTTCTTGGTTACACACCGTACACCACGGTTTAAGCTAGTGATTTGCCTGCATTAGCTAATTCTCCCCCCACTTGAACTCTGTGACGGAGGGGGGCTATGACGCTTTTGAAGCCTCTTGGAGATGTTGAGAGGGACGTGGGAGGCAGGCCGCACAGTAAGTGCTGGTCGACGCTAACTCACGCACTCACTCAGTTGGCTCAGCTTGTGTTGAATGTCGCGAAATCACCAGCCCAGATGTCGTACAAATGCAGCAAGCTCGATTGAGGTCAGACGTCAGCCATAGCCCGTAAATCCAAAGGAGCCAGGGTCCACGCGTTCAGATTCTGCAGGACCCAGCCTCAGGGAAACGCTCAGGATATTGCAATGCAATGCAGCCTTGCTGCGAAAACCCTTCCAGCCACAGCCGGCGATCACATGCACTAGGAATCACCGCTTCGCACGCTTATCTACGTAGATACGAAGGGCCGACCTGCCACCAAGCATATTTCCGATTCTTTCGAGTCTCGCCCTTGGCAGACAAGAGTCCGGAAAAAATGGGGCGGTATCGATGGGGATCGCCGGCGCTAAACCCTGCATGTTTCTGAACTTCGACAGTATTGTGAAGCGCTCCAGCACGCGTGCGAAGATCGCACGACTTCTTCCTTCGTCTGGGAGTCTTGGGTCAGCATTCTGTCAGCCACTTAACGAATCGGAGTGTGATCCTCAAAATCGCTTCTCCCGCTGACCACGTTCGCAGGAGTGTACACAGTTCTCAGAGGGGCAGACCTTGAGCGCTGTGGCGGAGTAGCCCTTGGCCTCAGACGATTGAGGGGTTTCGGGTTTGGGGCTTTAGGGGTTTACGGTGTCAGGGTTTCAGGCATGGGATTTCTGGGTGTAGCGGTTTAGGATTCGGATTTCAAGGTTTGGGGTTAGTTAGGGTTGCGGGTTTAGGGCGGAGAGGCTATATTAAAAGGGCTTTACACGTGTACCGTCAGGGTTTAGGGTTTGGTGTTGAAGGCTTTAAGGTTTGAGGATTTTCGGGTATTTGGATTGGATAGTGTTTTGGGCTTGAACTAAAAGTTCAGGACTTGGGGCTTTGGGCTTGCGAGGGTCTTAGACTCATCTTGAAGTCTCTGCGTGTTTCGGGTGCGGTAGGAAGAGCTTGAGAAGGAGATTTGAAATGCACTGCTCATTGGGCCTGTTACTCTAAGCTTTGTGGTGTGGGGTTTAAGCTTTATAGTTCAGGGTGCAGCCTTTAGACCCACTTATCGTCGAGGACCAAGAAGAGGCTTTCTGCGAGAGGTTAGGGGTCCCAGGGTTTTAGGATGCGAGGTTTGGGGTACAAAGTTGGTCTGCCCTTAATCACTGGGCCTTGACTGTCACCTTGACCGGGCCCTACGGAAACTGCTGAGTTGCGGCTGCAGGCTTGGTGTATATAGGTAACAGAACCACCACACACTGGTGGCATAAACATCTAGACTCTCCAGACCTTGGAACCATTGGCAGGGCCCCTTGGTGCAATAGCATCGCCACCCACAGCCAGTGAGACCTAATCTTTACCCCATACATTGGTTGTCGCTGAAGCTTGTCTATCCGACTGCAAGGTTAAACCCCGACCCAAGCCCAAAACCTTCTACAACATCACATCTCCGCCCGAGCTCTCAACTGCGAGACTTTGGCGCGCTCTGTGGCACTCAAGCTTGGCACAACCGCCTGATGCTCACGGTCACGGATTAGGACTTGAGGTTCCAAGGAGGAATCTAGCTTGCTTATTCAAAATCATTATAAGATATGTCCCGGGATAGTAGTGATGGCGAGCTAGGATCGAGACCATGTACTGGAATTCAGTGTTTGCTCTCACCCGTGTCCATATTGCACCTAGTGCCATTCATTAGGAGCGCTTGAGTACCTGATGTTGTCATCAACCTCAGTTCCCTTGCCGCTGTTAGCCTTTCTGTTTTCGAGCTTGCCAGGTCTACGCATCGGCCGATTCTGGCCAATATCGAACTAACTAACATCAGCCAATGGCCACTTGTGGCACCAAGTGACAACTTCGCGGGCAGTGATGAAATCCACGAAACAGGCCACGATGGTGGCAGCGGGCCGACAATGAAACGGTCCCCCCAGCACCCTCCAGTCGCGAATTTGTGACACAAGCCGGATTTCCAGCTTCGGATGAAGACTACCAGGCGCTCGTTATCACACCTGTGCCGAATTGGCCTCTGGCCTCCCTTTGTTGGTGGAACTTTATTGCCGGAAGCAGTTTAGCAGATCAGGCCCTGAACTGACACGATGATTCCGACCGTCCGCTGCATTCGGCCCACTTCAATCTCTTTGAATCGATCCAACCGCACCAACATCTCTTGAACACGCAATGCCTCGTAGGTCCTGTCGGGTTCTTCCCACGTGAATCCAACCAGGCCCTCATTAAATTCCACCACGGACAAAGGAAACCAGCACTCTGTTTCAATTGATTACTCCTGGGAGTTTCTTTGACACCCAGCTACAAAGCTACTCGAAGGGACTTAGCTTCGGACGCGAAACCTTGCACCCCAGGTTCCAAATATATTCGGATCAGCTCGGGATTTCAGGACTGATGGGTTGGAGCCGGTGATCGTAGTTTTGGCACATCGAAGCTTTCAGCCCAGCACGGACTCCCTGCCATCACTTGCAGAGCTTTGTGATTTGTGTGGCACGTTAAAACGCTTCCGAAAAGAAAGCCACCATGAATTCCATTGGTTCGCGAGCTCATTGTGTGCAAGACCTTCTTTGCGACAGAAACTCTGAGCGTGAAAGCTACGCAAACAACTGCTGCGACTTCGATCTTGGCTACTTCTTTGATGTGCAGCTCAGCTTTCCAGATAGGCCAACATGCAGATTCGAGGCTCCCAGGCTAGAAAACTCCGACGCTCTTTCTCATCTCTGCGAGCATCTGCTTCCTTTAGCTTTCGTTAAAGCTTCATCAGAAACTAGGTTCCTGAGTAGCCCCTTTACAATAAGGGTACCTTTGTTTCCCACTACTCGGCTTCGAAGGGTACTACTCAGGAACCTAGGAAATCAATTATCTTCCTGCAGCGATTCATAGCGCAGGCTCAGTTCAGAGTCGAGCAGCCTTTGTCAAACCCAAAGCCAAGTCCAACGAGATGATCAGATACCTGTCCAACAAGCAGGGCGAGAAATCCTTGCAAACAGAGCAGTTATTGAAATGCACCCAGCATGGTTGCTCTATTAAGATCATCTTCTGCTATCGTAATATCCATGCCACCCTTTGTCAGGGCTCCGTGTTGGTTCTGACACTCTGTTGGAACCATCCTTGAAATTTCGCGGTGTCACTATGGGTCCCCTGGCAGGAGATTGATACGCCGACAGAGGCACTTCAAAAAGACAAGCGAACACCAAGTTGTGCAGTTGCGCACACGGATTGCATGATTTGCACCATCCTATGTCGACTCCTAGACCAAACCCACCGCCGCAACCTCGTTGGAACAACTGCAAAGTCCCAGTGTAAGATAGCACGGAAACGTTTCCGTACATGGCAATGCAGATCCATGAGCAATCGCTGGTGCAACCTTTACCGGCTTCGTAGCGTTGTCCTGACGTCCCGAAGAAGCCACCTGCTGTTGAAGGGTGGGCTGGTCGGCACCAGTGAGACCTCGCATCTTCAGCGAGCGAAGGGAAAAGTTGCTTCTGCTACTTATGTTTGAAGGACTTGTGAGTAGCTGGGGTCTCTAGATTCTTCTATTTGACGAACCCATGGATACACGCTTGTACTCACGGATGGGGAAACGGCGGCTCTCGATACCGTTTAGTCCACTTTCTGATGTGCCCTAAAAAAGCAAGCCTCATGGTGGAGCCATTCTATGCCTCGGTTTAGGATTTAAAACTATCGGTCTGGGGCCAACTGTCTGTCGAAACGCCGACCATAAAAAAGGGCAAAGTATACAACCAAAAAGCGTCAGTAAGCCTGTGACCTGGAGATTAGTAGAGACTGTCCTCACTGCTTGTTCCTGCTACTGCTCTTGTAGTACTACTGTCCTTGTCTGTATCCTCTTGGCATGCCCGCCTCCGGGAATCGGCACCAGGGCGATGTCAAAGAAGTGCTGTGTCTTTGCCGGAAACTCAAAAGTCTGCCAAAAGTGGCCTGGCCAGGTTAAGCCCCCAAACCCCGAAACCCTGAAGCCCTAAAGCCTACACCCTGGGCCAGTCTGGCCCGGCTAGGAGCCTGGCTCTTAGATGTGGGTTTAAGGGCCGGCAAAAGGTGCTTCTTGAGTTTGTGGGGATGACCGAGCATCTCTTCAGCCCGAAACGGAGCTCGAAACTTCGAACACCCAGCTGCCAAGGGAAGCCACCACGACGGTCCCTCTTACTCGCTCAAAAAAGCTTCTCAACCCGAAAGCCTGAATTCAAATCAGCTCCAAACATCAACAGCACAACCAACAACGATGCTGCTGCAATTTGCTGGGCCTTTCCATGTCCGACACCCCCGAAGTGTCGGGAGGACCTGTGAATTACCAGACTAAAAGCCGAAACCTTGAACCTAGCAGCCCTAAGCCAAACCAGCCGAAACAGAGTCGACCTGGCAGCCCCGAAGTCGTAGAAACCCTAACTGCTATAGGGATTAGGACTTGGGGGCTAAAGGCTCCAAATCTCAAAGCCCAGGACACCCCAAGCCCTCGAACCCCAAAGCACACAAAGTCGAACTGAAAACCTACAAACCCTGCAAAGCCTGAACTCTAACAGGATCCAAAACTCTGGAAAATCCGGACCCTCAAGCCCCTGAGTCCCCAAACCCAAAACCTTCACCCCCCACACCCTCAACCTTGCACCCCCAAGAAGAAATAAAACGCCGGGGGAACTGTTGAAAGCCGACTCCCAGGGCTCGTAGTAGTCCTTCCATATGGGAGCCTGGTTCTTGCCCCAGGACCACCTGAGCTCGGGCGTCGAGGGTTTAAGGGGGTTCAGGTTTGAAAGGTAGAGTTGGTTGGGTATAGGGTTCGGGCTTTAGGGCCTTAGTGGGGTATGGTTCTGGGTTTATACGGCTCAAGGTTTGAGCTTGCCCACTATTTTGGCGTCAACCATCCCCAAGGACGGGGCATTTCTTCACCGCTGCACTAGCAATGAGAAATTAACAACTAAGGGACTCAACATCCAGTTCTAGAAAGCGAGGTATCCGAAATTCACTCCACCCGAAAGAAAGCTGCACGAAGCTCTGAAGCTAGAGTTATAACATCTTCGCTACGTGGGGTGAAGAAACCGAGCCCATCAACTTGATTCATTGGGCGCGTAGGCTCCCATGCCTCCCGGCACTTCCCAAAACTGACTGACTAGCGTTGTTGCAGCTGAATACAGGCTCAATAAGACTTCGGAATGGTCTCATAACGGTCCGTTATTGACTATACAGGTTAAACACAGGTTAAACATTCCCATTATAGGTATACCGGAGTAGAGAAATCAGCAAGGGTGAACAAGGGTTCGGAAAAGGTTTAGTACAGGCTCAGTCAGTAGTGGCCTTGGCTTCGTCTTCGCGTGGGGTTAGCTCAAGCTTAATTAACTGCCTTTCGACGCTGTTGCTGTAGGGCCTTATCAAGCCCAGGGCCCTTATTCTCCCAGCAAGGTAGACCCCTAAAGCCTAGAATCCTGCAAGATCCGGGAGGAGCTATGCCTACATTCGACACTCTGTAACCATCCAAAGCTGCATTTTGGTGAAGTGTAGGCCAGTACTGGAGTTCAGCGTCACATACCTTGGCTGTCGCAAGCTCAGAGCCGAAGCTCTTCGAAGGACCCACAGCTGAAAATTACATGCCAGTCCTTCCAAAACTACTGAACAAGACTAACTCTCCTGTTTAGATATTCAGGGTTTGGGGGTCTAGAGTCTGCGGCAGAAGGAACGAAAGAATCTCTGAGGAGGCGAAAAGCTACCCAACCGGCCACATTTGTTGTTTTTCATGCCCTGGGTTTGGGGTCTAAGGCCGAAGGAACAAAAGAATCTGTAAGGAGGCAAAGAACAATCTAACCGGCCGTGCAAGGCTTTGTCGCGCCCTGGGTTTGTGGGTTCGAAGGAACAAAAACAAAGAGACATAAGACAAAGAGACGGAGAGACAGAAAGATAGAGACACAGAAGTAATCGGAAAGATCTTTGACAGAGGGAAAGAGACAAAAAGAGAGACGGAGGGAAAACAAGAGCGACAGGGGAGGTGAGCGAAAGAAGAATAAGCGGAAGAGAGAAAGAGAGGATGAGAGAAAGAGAAACAGAAAAAACAGAGCGACACACAGACAGAGTGACGGAGAGACAGAGAGACAGGGAGAGAGGAAGAAAAGGAAGAGGGCAGGAAAAGGGCCGGTAAAGGAAGCGAGACACAGCGACGAAGGGCGGAAAAAGGCCCAGGAGAGAACAAAGAAGAAACCGCTCGAAAGAAGCTAGAGAATTTGAGAACACAGAGCGAACCAAGCGCAGGAGACTAGAAAATTACGCAAAAGACTAAAGTTCAAACCGCTCGAAAAAGACTATAAAAACTTGAGAACGCAAGAAGCAAACCGCCCGAAGGAGATCAACGAATTTGAGCAAACCGCTCGAAAACACTGGGAAAACTTGAGGACACAAGAAGCAAACCGCTAACAAGAGGATCAAACCGCTAGAAAGAGGCTAAACAAATGGAAGCAAGGAACTAACCGCTCGAAAGATACTATCGAAGTTGAACGCAAAACCCACGGCTCAAAAAGCTGTGGGTTTTTCATAAAAAAAGGAGCAAACCGCTCGAAAGAAACTGGAGAATTTGAGAACAAGGAGCTAACCGTTCGAAAGAAACCAAAGGATATGAGAAGAAGTATCAAACCGCTCGAAAGAGACCAGAGAAGTGGAAAACAGGGAGCAGACCGCTCGAAAGATATTAGATGTTTTGAGGCCAGGAGCAAACCGCTCGAAAAACTAGAGAATTTGAGAATAACTGGCAAACCGTTCGAGAAGGACTAGAGAACTTGAGAACACGAAGCAAACCGCTCGAAAAAGACTAGAGGCTTTGAGAACAGGGAGCAAACCGCTCGAAAAAGACTAAAGATGTTGAAAGAAGGAGCCACCCTTTCGAAAGAGTCCAGAGAACTTGGGATGCAGGAGCAAAACGCTCGAAAGGGACAGAAACCGAAGCAAACCGAGAAAGAGACTATAGAGACTTTCAAAAACAAGGAGCAAACCAGACGAAAGAGACCAGCGAACGGAACTAGGGAATTCGGGAAGAACAAGCAAGCCGCTGGACAAAAACCAAGGAATTGAGAACAAGGCGCAAACCGCTCGAAAGGGACTATGGAGAGTTTGAGAACACGGGATCAAGCCGCTCGAAAGAGGCTAGAAATATTTAAACACAGGAGCCAACCGCTCGGAATGGGCCATAGCATTTGAGAACAAGGAGCAAGCCGCTCGAAAGAGACTAGAGGCTTTGAGAAGCAGGAGCAGGGCTCTCGAAAGAGACTAAAGAATTTAAGAACGAGGAGCAAACCGCTCGCAACAGACTAGACGGAGCCAACTGCTCGAAGAGCTTTAGATAACGCGAGAAAAGGAGCAAACCGCTCGAAAAAGACTAGGGAATTTCAGAACAAAGAGCAAACCAAGCGACAGGTGTTTGGAATTTGAGAAAAAAGAGCAAACCGCTCAAACAACACTAGACAACCGAAGAACACAAGGCGCAAACCATCCGAAAGTCACTAATGAGTTTGAGAGAAAAAACAAACCATTGGACAAAGACCAGAAAATTTGAGAACACAAGGAGCAAACCGCCCGCATGAGACGCCAGACTTTCACAACAAGGAGCAAACTTCTAGAAAGCGACTAGGGAATTTGGGCAACAGGGGCAAACCGGTCGAAAACGACTAGGAATGTGGCGAGCTAGGAGCAAACCAATCGAAAAAGACTAGAGAACTTGAGAAAAAGGAGCAGGCCGCTCCTCAGAGATTGGATCATGTGAGCGACCGCTCAAGAACGACTAGAGAATCTCAGAACAAGAACCAGACCAAGCGCAAGACGCTAGAGACTGCAGCACAAGGAGCAAACCGCCCGAAAGAGACTGGATAATTTGAGAATAGGAGCAAACCAAGCAGAAGAGACAAAAAAACCCAAGGGCAAGAAGCTAACCGTTCCAAAGGGATTTCAGAATATCGAAGACAAGGATCGAACCGCTCGAGAAAGAGACTAGAGATGTTGAAACAAAGGAGCTGACCGCTCACAAAGTACCGAATTTAAGAACAAGAAGCAAACCGCTAGAAAAGACTAGAAGGTTGAAGATAAAACAAAAATTGAGCAAAAGGAGCAAACAGATCGAGCACGATTAAAGAAATTAAGAAACTAGAGAGATTGAAAACATGGATCAAACGCTCGAAAGAAACTAAAGAATTTCAGAACTGGGAGCGACCCGCTCGAAAGAGACTCGAGAAATACAAAAAATAGCCAAGTTGAAAAAACGGAGCTCGAACAGAAATACAGGATTTCAACATAAGGAGCAAACAGGTCGAATGAGACTAGAGAAAACAATGGGCAAACCGCTCGAAAAGAACTAGAGAATTTCAGATAATTTCAGAACAAAGGGCAATCCGCTCTAAAGAGACTAGGCAGTTCCGAAAGAGACTAGAGAAGTTGAAAACAGGGAGCAAACCGCTCGAAAGGAATGGGAGAATTTCAGAAGAAGGAGCAAACCGTTCGAAAAACACTAGGGAATTTGGATAGAGACTAGGGAAGACACGAAGCACACCGTTCGAAAAAAACTAGGGAATTTCGAAGAACCCCATTAATAATCGAAAACAAGGAGCAAACAGCTCGAACTGAATTAGGCCATTTCAGAACAACCAGCAAACAGTTCGAACCATACTAGAGAATTATGAAACAGAATGGAGAAGTTGACAACAAGGAGCAAACCGCTCGACAGGACCTAAGAATTTCAGAACATGAGCAAACCGTTTGAAAGCGACAAAGGAGTTTCGAAAGAGACTAGGGCAATCTAAAACAAGCAGCAATCCGGTCGAAAGGAAATGGAGAACACCAGAACAACCAGCAAACCATTCGAAATACACGGCAAACCGCTCGAGAGAGATTATGCAGTTTGAGACAAAAACTACAAGAATCCAAGAACAAAGAGCAAACCGCTCGAAAGAGATTACGAGATTACAAATTTTAACACAGATACTACAGAACATAAGAAAAAGGAGCAAGCCGCAAGCAGAGGACTAGAAACCTTGAGAACTCGGGAGCACGCCTCTCGGAAGAGTCTCGAGAATTTCCCAAATAGACAAGATAAACTGAAAACAAGACAAGGAGCAAACCGCTCGGAAAAAACTGGAGGATTTCAGAACAACAGACAACACTACAAAATCGAAAGAGACTTGGGAAGTTTACAACAAGGAGCAAACCGCTCGAAAGCAGCTATAGAAAATTTCAGCACAAGGAGCAAACCGCTCGAAAGAGACTAGAGAATTTCGAATGAGACTAAAGAAGTTGCAAAAAAGAAGCGCACCGTTCGAAAGGAACTATAGAGAATTTCAGCACAAGGAGCAAGCCACTCGAAAAAACTAGAGGATTTCGAAAAAGACTAGAAACAGTGCAAACAACGAACAAATCTCCCGCAATGAACTGGAGAAGTTCAGATCAAGGAGCAAACCGTTCAACAGAAACTCGAGAATATCGACAGAAACAGGAAAGATTGAAAACAAGGAGCACACCCCCTCAAAGGAGAATGGAGAGTTTGAGCACAAGGAGGAGCAAACCGCTCGAAAGAGATTAGCGAATTTCGACAGAGACTAGAGAGGTTGAAAACAAGGAGCAAACAGCTCGAGATGAACGAGAGAGTTTTTGAAAACAAGGAGCAAACCGCTCGAAAGGAACTGAAGAGAATTCCAGCGCAACGAGCAAACCGCTCGAAAGAGACCAAAGAATTTCCAAAGACACTAAAGAAGTCGAAAACAAGGAGCACACCTCTCCAAGGGAACTAAAGATAATTTCAGCACAAGGCGCAAACCGCTCAAAAGAGACTAGAGAATTTCGAAAGAGACTAGACAAGTTGAAAACAAGGAGCAAACCGCTCGAAAGGACCTATAGAGAGTTTCAGCACAAGGCGCAAACCGCTCAAAAGAGACTAGAGAATTTCGAAAGAGACTAGAGAAGTTGAAAACAAGGAGCAAACCGCTCGAGACGTCCTAGGAACAAACCGCTAGAAAGGAACTCTAGAATTTGTCAGAACAAAACACTTGCATACACCATGTCGCTCTTCTTTTCTGGCACTTCTGCACAGCTGTCAGCGGCTGCCACGGCAGCAAGCAACTTCACATCGCCCTGTCGTTGGACAGGCAGACTGACCACACCCTGTGCGAAGGGCCGGCGGGCGGGGCTTTTATGCTCGGTGACACAATGCCACGAGCACATTCACACACCAGAGACAATGGTGGAGCTCCAGTGCGTGCAAGCGTTTGGGGCATGCACAGGTGCAGGCACCACCGGAGCAAACCGCTCGACAGGGACTAGAGATTTCAAGAAGGACTAGAGAAAAGGAAACAAGGAGCTAGAGAATTTCAGAAAAAGGAGCAAACTGCTCGAAAGACACGAGAGAATGTCGAGAGAGGCTAGAGAAGTTGAAAACAAGGAGCAAACCACTCGAAATGAGCTAGAGAATCTCAAACGAAGGAGCACATCGTTCGAAAAAGGCAACAGAGGACGTCGAAAGAGACTGGAGCAAATGATAACCAAGGAGCAAACCGCTCGAAACGAACTAAAGAATTTCAGCACAAAAAGCAAACCACTCGAAAGACGCTAGAGGATTACGAAAGAGAATAGAGAAGTTGAAAACATGGAGCAAACAGCTCCAGATGCACGAGACTGTTTTTGAAAACCAGGAGCAAACCTCTCGAAAGCAGCTAGAGAATTTCGAAAGATACTAGCGAAATCGAAAACAAGGAGCAAACAGCTCGAGATGAACGAGAGAGTTTTGAAAACAAGGAGCAAACCGATCGAAAGGAGCCAGAGACTTTGAGAACAACCAGCAAACTGTTAGAAAGACACTAGAGGATTACGAAAGAGACCAGAGAAGTTGAAAACCAAAAGAAAACCGCTCGAAGGAACTATGAAGAATTTCAGCACAAGGAGCACACCGCCCGAAAGAGACTAGAGAACTTCGAAAAAAACTAGAGAAGTTGAAAACAAGGAGCAAACCGCTCGAAATGAACTAGAGAATTTCAGAACAACCAGCAAACTGTTCGAAAGACACTTGAGAATTACAAAATAAACTAAAGAAGTTGAAAACAAGGAGAAAACTGCTCGAAAGGAACTGTAGAGAATTTCAGCGCAAGGAGCAAACCGCTCGAAAGAGACTAGAGACTTTCGAAAGAGACTAGCGAATTCGAAAACAAGGAGCAAACAGCTCGAGATGAACGAGAGAGTTGTGAAAACAAGGAGCAAATTGCTCGAAAGGACCTAGAGACTTTGAGAACCACCAAACTGTTCGAAAGACACTAGAGGATTAGGAAAGAGACTAGACAAGTTGAAAACCAGGAGAAAACCACTTGAAGGAACTATAGAGAATTTCAGCACAAGGAGCAAGCCGCTCGAAAGAGACGAGAGAATTGCGAAAGAGATTAGAGAAGTTGAAGACGAGGAGCAAACCGCTCGACACGTCCTAAAGATTTTCAGATTCAGAACAGGAGCAAACCGCTCAAACAGACTAGAGAATTTCGAAAGGGACTAGAGCAATTGAAAACCAGGAACAGACCGTTAGAAAGGAACTCTATAGAATTTTTCAGAACAAAACACTGGCACACACCATGTCGCTCTTCTTTTCTTGCACTTCTGCACAGCTGTCAGCAGCTGCCGCGGCAGCAAGCAACTTCACATCGCCCTGTCGTTGGACAGGCAGACTGACCACACCCTTTGCGAAGGGCGGGTGGGCTGGGCTTTTATGCTCGGTGACACAATGCCACGAGCACATTCACACACCAGAACCAAAGGTGGAGCTCTAGCGCGTGCAAGCGTTTGGGGCATGCACAGGTGGAGGCACCACCGGAGCAAACCGCTCGACAGAGACTAGAGAATGTCGAAAGGGGCTAGAGATTTCAAGAAGGACTAGAGAAAGGGAAAACAAGGAGCAAACTGCTCGAAAGGAGCTAGAGAATTTCAGAACAACGAGCAAACTGCTCGAAAGACACGAGAGAATTTCGAGAGAGGCTAGAGAAGTTGAAAACAGCGAGCAAACCGCTCGAAATGAACTAGAGAACTTCAGACGAAGGAGCACATCGCTCGAAAAAAGACAACGGAGAACGTCGAAAGAGACTAGAGAAAATGATAACCAAGGAGCAAACCGCTCGGATCGAACTAAAGAATTTCCTTTCAAGGAGCAAACCGCTCTCCTGACACTTTTGGATTGCGGAAGAGACTAGAGAAGTTGAAAGCCAAGAGAAAAACCGCTCGAAAGGAACTGTAGAGAATTTCGCAAAACGCTCGAAAGAGACTAGAGAATATCGAAAGAGACGAGCGAATTCGAAAACAAGGAGCAAACAGCTCGGGATGAACGAGGGAGTTTTGAAAACAAGGAGCAAACCGCTCGAAAAGAACTAGATAATTTGAGAACCAGCAAACTGTTCGAAAGACACTAGCGGATAACGAAAGAGACTAGACAAGTTGAAAACCAGGAGAAAACCGCTCGAAAAGAACTAAAGCGAATTTCGGCACAAGGAGCGAACCGATCGAAAAAGACTAGAGAATTTCGAAAGAGATCAGACAGATTGAAAACAAGGAGCAAACAGCTCGGGATGAACGAGAGAATTTGAAACCCAGGAGAAAACCGCTCGAAAGGAACTATAGAGAATTTCAGCACAAGGAGCAAACCGCTCGAAAAAGACTAGAGAATTTCGAAAAAGACTAGAGAAGTTGAAAACAAGGAGCAAACCGCTCGACACGTCCTAAAGATTTTCAGATTCAGAACAGCAGCAAACCGCTCAAACAGACTAGAGAATTTCGAAAGGGACTAGAGCAATTGAAAACCAGGAACAGACCGTTAGAAAGGAACTCTATAGAATTTTTCAGAACAAAACACTGGCACACACCATGTCGCTCTTCTTTTCTTGCACTTCGGCACAGCTGTCAGCAGCTGCCGCGGCAGCAAGCAACTTCACATCGCCTTGTCGTTGGACAGGCACACTGACCACACCCTTTGCGAAGGGCGGGTGGGTAGGGCGTTTATGCTCGGTGACACAATGCCACGAGCACATTCACACACCAGAACCAAAGGTGGAGCTCCAACGCGTGCAAGCGTTTGGGGCATGCGCAGGTGCAGGCACCACCGGAGCAAACCGCTCGAAAGAGACCAGAGAATTTCGAAAGGAACTAGAGAAAAGGAAGACACGGAGCAAACCGCTCGAAAGGAGCTAGAGAATTTCAGAACAACGAGCAAACTGCTCGAAAGACACGAGAGAATTTCGAGAGATGCTAGAGAAGTTGAAAACAAGGAGCAAACAGCTCCAGATGAACGAGAGTGTTTTTGAAAACAAGGAGCAAACCGCTCGAAAGGAGCTAGAGAATTTCAGAACAAAGAGCAAACTGCTCGAAAGACACGAGAGAATGTCGAGAGAGGCTAGAGAAGTTGAAAACGAGGAGCAAACCACTCGAAATGAGCTAGAGAATCTCAGACGAAGGAGCACATCGCTCGAAAAAGACAACAGAGAACGTCGAAAGAGACTAGAGAAAATGATAACCAAGGAGCAAACCGCTCGAAACGAACTAAAGAATTTCAGCACAAAAAGCAAACCGCTCAAAAGACAGTAGAGGAATAAGAAAGAGTCAGAAAGAGACTAGAAAAGTTGAAACCCAGGAGAAAACCGATCGAAAGGAGATATAGAGAATTTCAGCGCAAGGAGCAAACCGCTCGAAAGAGACTAGAGACTTTCGAAAGAGACCAGCGAGTTCGAAAACAAGGAGCAAACAGCTCGAGATGAACGAGACAGTTTTGAAAACAAGGAGCAAACCGATCGAAAGGAACTAGAGACTTTGAGAACCAGCAAACTGTCCGAAAGACACTAGCGGATTACGAAAGAGACTAGACAAGTTGAAAACCAGGAGAAAACCGTGCGAATTTCGGCTCGAGGAGCGAAACGATCGAAAAAGACTGGAGAATTTCGAAAGAGATCAGACAGATTGAAAACAAGGAGCAAACAGCTCGGGATGAACGAGAGAGTTTGAAACCCAGGAGAAACCGCTCGAAAGGAACTAGAGAATTTCGGCACAAGGAGCAAACCGCTCGAAAGAGACTAGAGAATTTCGAAAAAGACTAGAGAAGTTGAAAACAAGGAGCAAACCGCTCGAAACGTCCTAGAGATTTTCAGGTTCAGAACAGGAGCAAACCGCTCGAAAAAGACTAGAGAATTTTTAAAAACAACTAGAGAAGTTGAAAACAAGGAGCAAACCGCTCGAAACGTCCTAGAAATTCTCAGATTCAGAACAGGAGCAAACCGCTCGAAAGAGACTAGAGAATTTCGAAAGGGACAAGAGCAGTTGAACCAGGAACAAACCGCTAGGAAGTAACTCTGGAACTTGTCAGAACAAAACGCTTGCATACACCATGTCGCTCTTCTTTTCTGTCACTTCTGCACAAGTTTCAGCAGCTGCCGCCGCAGCAAGCAACTTCACATCGCCCTGTCGTTGGACAGGCAGACTGACCAAACCCTTTCCTAAGGGCGGGTGGGCGGGGCTTTTATGCTCGGTGACACAATGCCACGAGCACATTCACACACCAGAACCAAAGGTGGAGCTCTAGCGCGTGCAAGCGTTTAAGGCATGCACAGGTGCAGGCACCACCGGAAACCGCTCGAAAGAGACCAGAGAATTTCGAAAAAGACTAGAGAAAAGGAAAACAAGGAGTAATTCGCTCGAAAGAACCTAGAGAATTTCAGAACAAGGAGCAAACTGCTCGAAAGACACGAGAGATTGCTCGTTCTTCTGAACTTCTCGAGTTCCTTTCGAGCGGCTATCGGACTATCGGAATTCTCTAATCTTTCTCGAGCGGCTAGCAACTTCTTCTGAAATTCTCTAGTTCCTGTCAAGCGACTTGCTATGTTTGTAATTTCCGTAGTCTCTTTCGAAATTCCGCAGTCTCTTTGACAGCGGTTTGCTCCTTCTTCTGGAACCCCTTAGTTGCTTTCGAGCGGTTTGCTCCTTGTCTTCCATTTCCCTAGCCTCTCTCGTAATTCTCTAGGCTCTTTCAAGCGGTTTGCTCCTTCTTCTGAAATCCCCCAGTTGCTTTCGAGCGGTTTGCCCCTTGGTTTCAATTTCTCTAGTTCCCTTGCGAGCGGCTTGCTCCGTCTCAAGCTCTCTAGTTGCTTTCGGGCGGTTTGCTGATTGTTTTCAACTTCTCTAGTCATTTTCGAAATCTCTAGGTTTTTGCGGGCGGCTAGCCGCTTCTTCTGAAATTCTCTAGTTTGCTCCTTGTTTTCAATTTGTCTAGCCTCTTTCGAAATTCTCTAATCTCTTTCGAGCGGTTTGCACCTTCTTCTGAAATTCTCTAGTTCCTTTCAAGCGGTCTGCTCCTTGTTTTCAATGCCTCTAGTCTCTTTCGAGCGGTTATGTCCTTCTTCTGAAGCCCTAGTTGCTTTCGAGCGGTTTGCTCCTTGTTTTCAAATTCTCTAGCCTCGTTCGAAATTCCCCAGTCTCGTTCGAGCCTTTTCTGAAGTCCCTTAGTTGCTTCAGAGCGGCTTTCTCCTTGCTATAAACTTCTCTAGTCTCTTTCGAGCGGTTTGCTCCTTTTTTTCTGAAATTCTCTATAGTTGCTTTCGAGCGGTTTGCTCCTTGTTTTCAATTTCTCTAATCTCAGTCGAAATTCTCTAGCCTGTGTCGAGCGGTTTGCTCCTTCTTCTGACTAAGGATCGGTTTGCTCCTTGTCTTCAACTTCTCTCGTCTCTTTCGAGCAGGTTGCTCCTTGTTGTCAAGCTGTCTGGGCTCTTTCGAACTTTTCGAATCTTTTTCGAGCGGCTTGCTTGTTTTCAATCTCGCAAGCCGCTCGACAGTGACTTGACTAGAGAATTTCGAAAGAGACTGGAGCAGTTGAAAACAAGGAGCAAACCGCTCGAAAGAGACTCGAGAATTTCGAAACAGGCTAGAGCAATTGAAAACCAGGAGCAAACCGCTCGAGAGGAACTACAGAATTACCAGAACAAAGCACTTGCATACACCATGTCGCCCTTGTTTTCTGGGACTTCTGCACAGCTGTCAGCAGCTGCCGCGGCAGCAAGCAACCTCACATCGCCCTGTCGTTGGACAGGCAGACTGACCACACCCTTGGGTGAGTGGGGCTTTTATGCTCAGTGGCACAATGCCACGGGCACATTCACACACCAGAACCAAAGGTGGAGCTCCAGTGCGCAAACCGCTCGAAAGAGACTAGAGAATTTCGAAAGGGACTAGAGAAAAGGAAAACAAGGAGCAAGCCGCTCGAAAGGAGCTAGAGAATTTCAGCACAAGGAGCAAGCCGCTCGAAACAGACTAGCGAATGTCGAAACAGACTAGCGACTTCGAAAACAAGGAGCAAACGGCTCGAGATGAACGAGACAGTTTTGAAAACAAGGAGCAAACTTCTCAAAAGGAACAAGAGAGCCTGAAAACAAGGGGCAAACCGAAAGAGAGATTTCCAAGGAGCAAACCGCTGGAAAAGAATTCGAGAGTTTCCGATAGCGACTAGAGACCTTCGAAACAACTAGAAACTGAAAACGAGGAGCAAACCTGTCGAAAGGAACTAGTAACTAGTGCAGAACAGCAGAAGGAGCAAGCCGCTCGAAAGAGACTAGAGAATTTCGACAGAGCGGTTTGCTCCTTGTCTTCAATTTCCCTAGCCTCTCTCATAATCCTCTAGGATCTTTCAAGCGGTTTGCTCCTTCTTCTGCAATCCCTCAGTTGTTTTCGAGCGGTTTGCTCCTTGTTGTCAACTTCTCTAGTCGCTCTCGGACCTCTCTAGTCTGTTTAGAGCGGGTAGCTCCTTTCTAGTTCCTCTCGAGCGGCTTGCTCCTTGTTTTCAATTTCTCTAGCCTCTTTCGAAATTCTCCAATCTCTTTCGAGCGGCTTGCTCCTTTTTCTGAAGGTCTCGAGTTCCTTTCGAGCGGCTATCGAAATTCTCTTGTCCTTTCCGAGCGGCTAGCTCCTCTTCTGAAATTCTCTAGTTCCTGTCGAGCGATTTGCTCAGTGATCTGGAATTGTTTTCGGATCTTTCGTGCGTTTTGCTCCTTCTTCTGAAATTCTCACGTTCGTTTCAAGCAGTATGCTCCTCGTTTTCAATGGCACTAGTCTCGTTCGAACGGTTTGCTCCTTCTTCTGAGACCCCTTAGTTGCTTTCGAGCGGTGTGCTCCTTGTATTCAATTTCCCTTGCCTCACTCGAAATTCTCCAGTCTCGCTCGAGCTCTTTCTGAAGTCCTGAGTCCTTAGCTCCTTGTCGTCAGCTTCTCTAGTCTCTTTCGAACGGCTTGCTCCTTCTTCTGAAATTCTCTATAGTTCCTTCCGAGCGGTTTGCTCCTTGGTTTCAATTTCTCTAGTCTCGGTCGAAACTCTCTAGTCTGCGTCGAGCGGTTTGCTCCTTCTTCTGAAATTCTCTCGTCACTTTCGAGCGCTTTGCTCCTCGTCTTCAACTTCTCTCGTCACTCTCGTCTCTTTCGAACAGGTTGCTCCTTGTTTTCAACTTCTCTCGTCTCTGTCGAACAGGTTGCTCCTTGTTTTCAAGCTCTCTGGTCTCTTTCGAGCGGTTTGCTAGTTTTCAATCTCGCAAGCCGCTCGGAAAGTGACTAGAGAATTTCGAAAGAGACTCCAGCAGTTGAAAACAAGGAGCAAACTGGTCGAAACGAACTAGAGAGTAACCAGCAAACCATTCGAAAGAGAAAGACATTAGAGAAATACAAAACAGGTTACAGGTTAGAAAAGGAACTCGGAGATTTCAGAACAAGGAGCAAACAAGTCGAAAGAGACTAGAGAATTTCGACTGAGACTAGAAAAATTGAACCCAAGGAGCAAACCGCTCGGAAGGAACTACGGAGAATTCCAGAACAAGGAGCAAGCCGCTCGAAAGAGACTAGAGAATTTCGAAAGAGAACAGAGAGTTTGACAACAAGCAGCTACACACTCGAGAGAATCTAAAGAGTTTCAGAACAGGAACAAACCGCTCGAAAGAGACGGGAGAGTTTCAAACGAGACGAGAGAAAACGAAAACAAGCCGCAAACCGGTCGAAAGAGACCAGAGAATTTCGAAACAGACTAGAGAGTTCTCCAGAGACACTAGCGGAAATTCAAAAGAAACAATTTGACAACAAGGAGCAAACCGCTCGAAAGAGACCAAAGAATTTCGAAAGAGACTAGCGAGTTTGACAAAGGACGCCCTCGGGGCGCCATATTTACGATGGCTTTAAAAGTGTAATGTTTTTAAGCATACGTTCACACTGGAAACGCTGGCGTTCCCTGTACGTTCGGCACCTTGAGTTCCAGACCTCAGAAAAAACGCCGGTAACAAGATACACCAACAGTAAACAGCAACTTTTGTATGCGATCGAAATCAGCACTGTGCATGTGCCTTGGGGCTAATAACAGCCTTGGGTGAACCGCTCGTCGTTGATTAGGTGTAACTTCGCCACAGCTCTCGACTTTGCTTTAGGTGCAACCTTCGTCACACCTTCGTTCTGACACACGCACCGGTCTTTGCCCCATCTCTTGCGCACAGCGCACATTGTTCGGGCCATGATGTGATCGTCGATCTGCAGCAAGGGGCAAGCCGCTCGAAAGAGACTAGAGTGACTAGAGAAGTTGAAAACAAACGGGAAAGCGCTCGAACGAGACTATAGAGGATTTCGCGAGGGACTACAGTAGGGAGATTGAAAACAAGGAACAAACAGATCGAAAGAGGCCAGAGAACTCGAAAGAGACTAGAGAAAGTGAAACAAGGAAAAAAACCGCTCGAAAGAGACTAAAGATTTTCGAAAGAGACTAGCGAAAGTGAAAGCAAGGAGCAAACCGCTCGAAAAGAGACTTAAGAATTTCGAAAGAGACTAAAGAAATTGAAAACAAGGAGCAAACCGCTCGAAAAAGACTAGAGGAGTTGAAAACAAGGAGCAAACCGTTCGAAAAAAACTAGGGGATTTCGAAAAGTCGAAAACAAGGAGCAAACCGCTCGACAAGAACTAGAGAATTTCAGAACAAGGAGCAAACCGCTCGAAAGCGACTAGAGACATTGCAAACAAGGAGCAAACCGCCTTAAAGGAACTACAGAATTTCAGAAGAAGGAGCAAACCGCTCGAAAGAGACTAGAGAATTTCGAAAGAGAGTAGAGAAAGTGAAAACAAGGACCAAACCGCTCGACAAAAGACAAAAGAATTTCAGAAGAAGGAGCAAACCGCTCGAAAAAAACTACAGAATTTCGATCAAAGCAAGGAGCAAACCGCTCGAAAGAGGCTAGAGAGTTTGGAAACAAGGAGCAAACCCCTCGAAAGAGACTCGAGAACTTCGACAGAGACTAGAGAAGTTGAAGGCCAGGAGCAAACCGCTCGAAATGAACCAGAGAAATTCAGAGACTAGAAGGTTTGAATACAAGGAGCAAGCCGCTCGAAAGAGACTAGAGAGCCCGCGAAGGGCGGAAGCCCTAGTCCGGGAATGGTGTGACAGTGATCGAACTTCGAATTTGGGGTGATAGGGCATGTTTGGATGAATCCTTTTGCAAAAATGTAAAAAAAACCTTGTGTGGCCTGTCACGGCGTTTTCTGCCTTCCTCGAGGCTTCATTTGTTCCCTTTTGCCTCAGGGTCCATTTGAAGCCTGCCACAGGGCCCGACTAAACCCTGTTGCCTTGTTGCACTGAACCCTGTTGCCGCAGGGGGAGGGGCGCTCTTTACGACCTCTGGGTGGCAAGGGGTACACAAGACGACCTTTTAAAACCCGTCGTTCGGTCAGGAGGGCTTTTATCTCAACATCTCGGGCACGAGGAATCTCGATCCGGGCTGCAGAGGGGCCACTGACAGCTCTAGGTGCGATGAGGGAAAGGTTTGTTTTGGTCATGGATACCTGGCAGGGTGGAAGAAAAGCCTGTACGCGGGAAAGAATTTTTAGACCCTGTCCACGCTGGTGGAGATACAAACAAGCCCCTGGACAGCGCGGAAGGCTTTCTTCGGACTCTGTCCATGCATGCTCGAGAAGCTGTTGAGCGCCGGGCCTACCCAGGGCAGAGAAAGAGCCTTTCCGACAGTACCCAAAAAACCTATGGGGACCAAACAAAACCCAGCCCGATTCAGCATCCCCCAACCCGCGATCTGCACCTAGGCCTGCGCGCTTTGTGCACTCACTCAGTGACGCTGCACTGGCCTAGCCAAGCAACCGCAAGGACGAATCGAAGCGCACCCGCATAAGACTGTGAGCCCTGCATCGGTTTCGACTTCCTTTGCTCCTTTTGCAAAGGCAGTTCTTGCTCTGGACAACACGAAAAACGTGGCACCCTTTACTCGCAGCCTGACTACCCCAAATCGCCGAACTATGTAGCACCTTTGACGTCTAGGCTATCCCTAAAACCCAGCACACTAGATCACTATGTATTATCTTGTCCTCCAACATCCATAAAACACGAAACCTCTGGAGTGGCAGAGTTATCCCAGGTGCGCCGTTCCTTTGCCTTGGCTCGTGGGCTGGATCTGGACGGCATGGTAACCCCCAAGTAGCCTTGGAGCATGGACTAAGTCAGGATATATGCGACTCGCAAGAACAGGGGTCCCTGTTCGGGGTTGTAAGGGTGATTACTTTGGAGCTGCCAACCAACTCTATAAGGGCAATCGATGGGATTGTCCGAACCTGAACGGTTACAAGCTTTTGCCCAAGTGCCTGCTTCCCCTAGCACTCCTCCCTTTTTCCGCTGACAGAACAGGCATCATCTTGAGGGAATGCAAATCCGGTGGCTTTGTGATATACTTCCGCAATAAACAGTCTCTTGTTCGCCACTGACTTCATCAGCTGGGTTTGAGGCCCCAGAATTTCTCTTTTGCGGTTGTCAGCTCCGAGATTAACAGACCGTGTCACTCTCCCACACGTACTGAGCCAGGACGCTGCGGGTAATCGTAAAAAATGCACATCTCCTGCATGGGGCTGAGTTCTCGGTTAGGAGCTGCGGGGACCTCGGATCTGTCTTTAGACCACGACGAGACTCGGGACTGAGCTGGACACCTCAAAGAAGCTACTTGTCACGTATCTGCGAAAGACGTTGCGCCGAGTCTGCTCCGATGCCGTTGTCTTCGGGCTCAAGTTGCAGGCGTCAGGGAGCAATCGGATAGTCTTGATGGTACTCGGGTGCCAACCGATCGTAAGTTGCTGCTGGGCAATGCGCGTGCGAGCGTTTGCTTGATAGCCACCTACTTTCCAAACAGCGCACACGAAGTGACACATATCCGCGTTCAAGATCATCCGACAAGAACCTGCCACCAAGCGCTCTCAACCTGGCTTGCGCTTTAAGATGGGCTGACTACACATACCCTAGAAGCTTCTTCAATCAAGCTAAATTGTCTTCGATTTCGTCAGCGCATGAGCATCCACGAGGTGATGCTTACCAAGCCTCCCTATTTCTAACCTGTGATGTTCATTTTGAGGCAATAACCCTGGTCCTTCCATTGGGCAGGCCGAGCAAGCTCCGTCCGACCTTGGACTCTTCGGAAGTCTTGGAAACCCCGGCGCGGATCCTCAAAAACTGCCCAAAAAGCTTCTCACCGGAGCATCGGGATCTGCAAGGTATGGAGTTTAATCGCCGCCTCAGGCGTAACGGAGCCTTTAGTCAAAGAAGGCGGGACACCTCATGCTTAAGGCTACGGCTTCCGGAGTCTCGGAGTGCGGTCCTGGTGTAAGCGAGCAGTATCTCCAAGCATCGTCGCAGCCAATGGAGTTGTATGCAACGGTTCTAAGTTATGTGGAACCTGAAGGGTCTTCAGACAAATCGCAGGTAGAATGGGTCCTCACAGAACCCCAAGCAACAACCCGTATCATCCCCAAAGAATCGCGACTCGCAGCGATATTTTAAGGACACTTAGGCGAGATGAGGGGCTGTCCCAGCGAAAAATCTTTGGCAGGTCTCGGTAGCACCACTCGTCCTCAGTTAGTGCAGCGGTCAGTTTGTGCCTCTTGCTCTCGGATATGGCCGTGGAAACTGCTTCAGGGAAGACTCCTCATGTGTTCTCGAGGAAAGCCCAATTCAGACATGAGAAAGCCCACACAGTCATCCAAAACTAAGTTGACGGTCTAACTTGATGGCCGCTTGCCTTTGCAGCAAGATACTATCGCAGAATTGGTAGAAAAGAGAAAGCAGAAGAAGATCCACGTTGCAAGAACCTTCTTTCTGCCCAGCTGCACTCTTGAAGCGGTACACCTGCGGCGTGATAATCTGCGAGTCCTCGCTGCCGCTGCCACGATAATCGACCAGAGTTGTCAAAAGAGGGCTGAAGTGAAAGGCCTACCAGCCCATCGCGATGCAGCGATGAGGTGGGCACCAGTGTCTGAAAGAGCATGGCAGCAGGAATGTCCAAGCGTCTATTCTAGAAGTACCTCATGTCTGCCAGTGCCTGGCTTCGTCCCGAAACCAAGCGAACGTGACTGCACAACAATGAATATAGCCATTCGCAGTGGAACTTATGTTGCTGCTTTGCCGTCAGGATTCGTTCAACAAAGCTTGGCTGCTCGAGATTTGAACATGGCTCGGCAGTTCGGGCACGTCTGGTGCGAACGGTCTGGTAGTAAGTATTTCTATCAGATTGCGTCCTCATCAATGGGGAAGGTCATGGGCATCCACGCTGCTCCCTTGGCGTCCGCAGCTGTTGGATTGATGACTTCCTCGTCGAGGCGGGTGTGTTGGCGGCTCGTGGGCGATGTTTAAGTCAACGCAAGGCATGCTTTCGAGATGTCATGGCGCAAAATGAAACCTGTTCTTTGCAGCAGGAAGGCAGCTCGTAGTCGAACGTAATCCTCCCCTGCACGGAGGGTGATCCAGAACCGGAAAACGAGGTTGGTGACAGGGTAAGCACCTGGAGACTTGCAGTGTGTCTTCGTGTATTCTTTAGTGTATAAGCTTAAAGCCGATAGATGCCCGCTAGGCCCGAAAATCCACACCGTTGCGTAAGTCACTCCCTGCACATTACCTACCACATCGATGACCGTCAAAGCATTTCGAACGTCTTCCCATCGCACGATGAACCACCAGTGAAATTCTGAAGTCCTCGCTCCTATACTCCTATACCCTGAAGCCTGCAGCCCGTGCCCGGAAATGCCCATGGTAGGCGTTCGGAGAAGGAAAGCGATTATGGCTTTCGTGGCAGCGGTGGCAAGGTCGAATAGATTATATTAGAAATCGCGAGCATGTGATTAGTAGGAGTAGGAGTAGCAGTAGGAGTAGGAGGAGGAGGAGGATCAGGAGTAGGAGGAGTAGCAGTGGCAGCAGCAGTAACAGTA
>CAJNDV010006424.1:0-18759 GCA_905221635.1 Symbiodinium sp. CCMP2456 | reverse complement strand
AGTAGTAGTAGTGTAGTAGTAGTGGTGGCCGTGGTGGTGGTGGTAGTGTAACAGTAGCAATAGCCATAGTCATAGCAAAAGCAGTAGCAGCAGCAGTCGCTGTACTCGTAGGAGCACAGGGATAGTAGTACTAGCAGCAGTACTAGTAGTCCTTAGTAGTCGTCGTCCTGGACCGAGGCACTCATCGGAGCTCCATCAGGTAACGAGTACCCGCCCTGAGACCTTGGTCAGATCCAGTCCAATGCTCTTGCTGTTGTCAGGCTAAGGATTGGTGTCTTTGGCTTTACGGCAATGATTTCGGGCAGGACATGTCGTCACGACAAAAGGTTGGCACGGCTTCCATAACCGCACTACCAAAGAACTGACAACAGTAACAATCAGCTACATCAAAAATCAATGAGTGCTTATTCAATATAGGCTCAAGCTCCTGAAGGCAAGACCGAAGTCTATCTCGTTTCCACCAGGGGGCAAGGTGTCGTTCAGCTTTTGCCGTTGCTCCGAAGAATCGGTGATGCTGAGAATAATGGATCGCGACTGTTCCTCCTCTGACATCCCGCAAAACGAAGTAAAGGTGGGGGGGGGGGTGAAGGGAGAAAGTCCGGTGGTGGAATAGTGCTGGGCTTACGGAATACTACCTCTGATTTCCGGGGCACGAAGGCAACTTAACTTAGATCTTCGCAGGAGCCACGGGACATCGTGCGACACCAACAGGCCAACATAACATACTCAACATCGGAAACAACGCACATGGACAAATAATTTGTGCTTCTGATCTCCTACTGAGTGGTCCGCGTCCAAGACCCAACGCCTTATATACACTAGTGGGTGATGTCTCAACCACCTGCGTCACCTCCCACAGAATCAGTTGTGTCCCAAAGCCGAGATGTGCAGAAATGTGCTTCGATGTTGAACACCCTACAGATCTTCCGGCCCAAGGACTTGACAGACCTCCCACTGCAGAGGGTCTACTGACTTCGTCTCCTCACTCTGCTCGAAGGTAACGTCCCAAAGCGTGTCGTAGTACAGGCCGTGCTCCGGGGTCACCTCGGATGTACTTCCGCTAACCACTTCGCCCGAGTTAATGCCTGCTACCCATCGAAGAGATACTCTAAATGCTACTCCGTACCATATCAGGTACATTGGTACGTGTCCCCAACCAAGCATGCAGCATCAACTTCTGAGTACATGATTCATGCTTCTGTGACTGCGAATGGCACATGCTTGTATGCGGGTTCTTGTCATGTCGTCATGAATTAGGAAATGGCAGTGCGGTCCAGTCTCTGCGGCAAAGCGGACACCACCATTGATGTACAGTCCACGGGTGAGGGGGAAGGTGCTGCTGTTTACCCCGTAGTAAATCGCACCCTTGGTGTTGTCCCAGACATACCTGAGGCGGTCTATGACACTGCTTGATCATAAATGCTCGGTCTCTGTATTTAACTCGGTTAAGTTAACCCTGCCAGTCGCAGAGTATTGAAGCCCAAGGGACGGATGTCCGTCTTTGGAGAGCTCCACCAGATTCCCACCCTTCCTCATGACCTTTACGCGCACCCCCCGATCGTTTTCCAGAGTCCATGCAGGCACTTCCTCTGTAGTCACCTTCGTCATGTCACCGACATCGGGGAAGTCGGGGGCATAGTACAGCGTGTGCGTGCTTGTGGCCAAGGTCACTTTCTCCAGGAGGTCCTTCTTCGTGACACGATGGCGCTGGGCCAGCATGGACAGGCCCTTATCACACCCAGGGGACCTGGAGGCGGCACAGGAGGCAGAGGGAACTTCATCCTGGCGGCTGTGGCCTTCATTTACCAAGGTCAGGAGGAGCAGGAAGCAGGCACAGCCCATTTTGAAAAAGGCTCGGCACGACAAGGGAAGGGAGCTTGAGCCAGTCTGCACGGCATGTCGGGATCCCGTGCACTCACTACAACATCGAAACCACGAAGCAGATCCAGCGCGGCAGCAAATCCAAACGACTGGTCCAGATCCGCATGAGTACCAGTGAGCGTTTCAAAGAGTGCAACTTGACTTCCACGAAGACGACGCCAGGAACACGATGCACCCCGAGCTGGGAGAACCAGCATGGCACACTCGGCCGCGGCGAAGACGTGACCAATATGGAACACCGCTTTTCAGGGCTTGCGGTCTTCTGGCATTTCATAATTGACGGTGTCGTGTAGGTCTCGGGGCCTTTGTCTTAAAGTGTGACGTGGGCTTTGGGCCTGGGGTTTGGAGTTTAGGGAAATAAAGGTGTCTAGGCTTGAGAAACTCAAGGCCGCTTGCATCGACACGTTTCCTTATTCCGGGCAGATTTGTGGAGGTTTCTGGTAATACCAAGTGTAGGGTTGAGGATCTCGCGCTGTGTTATTTTGAGATTCCATGGCAACTATTGATGCCTACCCCGAACTTGCAGAAGCCGGAACTTCGCCACTGATCCTGCATGTAATCTGGGAAGACCAAAGGCTCGAAGCGAAACGCCAAGGGCAACTTCACGCCATTCGCTTCGTCGGAAGTTTTGCGCAAGATAGCTTTGGGAACAAGACCGGTCCCGCAGCATTGCTACAAGGGCGTCGCCGTAAGCCCTAAACCCTGCAAGCCCTGTATACACCCTAAGCCCACAGGTTCTCAATGTGCCTTCTCCTGGCACAACTTGAAGAGTAGTGCCGAAACAGACAAGATCTTAATTACGGGGGACGAGGGCTTAACAAGGATCTTATATGGCATCATAAAGGCCTGTGTTACAGTGGATGTGGAACGTGGTAACGTAATGAATAGCTGCAGCATTCCAATCCGTCGAGTCCCTGAAACCCGAAAACTCAACCCACAATCCTAGGCCCGCCAGACCCCAAGGCTCCCGACACCCCCAGCCTCTGCAAAGCTGTGGGGACTTCGGAAGGCTCCACCACGACGACGCATTGAGTTGCACTTCTCGGGCCTTAGGGCTCTTGCTTTTGCGGAGTAGTAGTAGTAGTAGTCGTCGTCGTAGTAGTAGTAGTAGTAGTTGTAGGAGTAGCAGTAGCAGTAGCAGTAGTAGTAGTAGTAGTAGTAGTAGTAGCAGCAGCAGCAGCAGCAGCAGCAGCAGCAGCAGTAGCAGTAATAGACAACAGCGGCCGCTGCAGTAAGAGTAGCAGTAGCAGCTGCAGCAGCAGTAGCGTAGTCGTCGTCGTCGTCGTCGTCGCCGTCGTAGCAGTAGTCATGATCATAATAGTAGTAGTCGCATCTCCCCATGGTGGGGAGATTCCTAAACCCTAAACCTGGTGCTTGCTTTCACTAGGAACACTCCGGGTTTTGGGCCTTGGAGCTCCGTGTTCCCTTTCTCGGAAAAATTTAGGGTATACTTTAACTCTTACGAATCTGCCTTTCGAGGATTTGTATGATTCATTTGGGGTTTTCGTGGATTGGGTTTCCATTAATTGAAGACCCTGACCCCCCAAAACCCAGCACAGCCCCAACTCACAAACCCCCCCAACCCTAAACGACGACTGCTCAACCCGGAAACGGCGACCCTCAACCGGAAACTTCTCAGACCGCCAACCAAACTTTGCCGGATCCGCAGTCTGGACTGAGCCCCTGGTGCCGCCACGTCATATCACTAAGCTAATAAACTATAAACCGAAGCCTGCGTAGACCAGTTCGATGCCAAAGTGCCAATCCACCTCCAACCCTGTGAAATCTGCTCGACCCTTTGTTTGGTTGGAACTTCTGGGGCTTAAGGTTTGGCGCGTGGGTCATACAACTTTATGTAGGAACTTTCCCACTGCCCCGACAGTACGACTGTTGGAAACTTACCGAACGAAGGTCATTGGTGCGGCAAGTCGATCCATCGTCCCCCAAAGCCGAAATCGCAAAACCTCTGCACGAAACTTTCGAATAACTCCACCTCCGCCTCTCTCTCCCTCTCTCTCTGAAAGGCAGCCAGCCGTTTTGCCTCGACTAGGATTCATGGGTGCATGGCTGCAGGGCAGCATGTAGAACGCTTCCTTCCCAGGGGCTTGCAATGGGCGCGATGTGAGTGCATCTACGGTAACTACGGCTCACGAGCTCTGCAACTCCAGACCCGGTAACACCGGGACCTTCATCATCAGAACAGGATTTGGGGGACTATCTTGCAATGATTACGTACGGAGCATATCAGAGTTATACCTTCGCAGCCTTCAGAGCAAGTTCTATTAAAGAATGCCTTTTTATGAAAGGGACTCTGAGGGGATATTCCCGCTGATCCTTCAGCGTTACCCGATCAACTTTGCACCCTAATCGCTGGTGCGAAGGCCTTGAAATACGGAGCATAATGCTACTGTTAAGAATAAGAAAAGGCTGTGGGATAATTAGCAAAAAACACGGTCCACATCAGAAATAGCGCAGTATTCGGCTTTGCCGTCAAGGAAGGGCGTTCCGGGGTGTTTCCTACTCCTCGAACAGCCAACAAAAACGAAGCGTTTGCCTTCGGCGTAACTCAGAAGCCTAAAACTAAAACCGAGATCTGCTAAGCTTCGAGCCCAAATCGGTACACGTAGACCCACCTCAACGGAACCTCAACGTTTGGGCGTCTTCTGACCCGCATGCATAACAATTCCAGCCAGAAAGCCCCCGGCAGGAAGATTTGGGATGAGCTAGCTTTACTTAGATAAACTAAGATCCACACGGATGAACCTGAGAAAACATGGAGCTCTACAACTTAGCAAGCCCAAGACGGCATACGACCCATTGCTGAGAGGGCCTCTGTCGGCCTTACCCGAAACCCTACAAAACTTTGCATAGCCTTCCTTGTGACGTTGAGGAACTCGTAAAATGTAACACGTTTCACACACTGTATAGACTACGAAGCCCCACAATCAAACCCTAGCGGACCTTCGCAACAAGTCGCCAGACCGAATGTGACCGGCAGGTGGGGCACCAACTGAGCGTTTCGGGTGATTCTCGGCTTAGGGTCTCTACCCTAAGGCCTCCATGTAGTAGCAAGTTCGATCTGACAGGGGTTCCCCTAGAGCAGCTTTAAGGCCGATATATCACACCCATGTACACTATTGTTCCAGTTGCCTGCATCGAATTTCAATCGACGCATGGAAAGGAACAACCACGACTGAGTCTTGGCAGGCCTTAGGGATTCTTCATAGGGTTTTAAGGGCTTTGGGTGTGCACTTATCGGGCTTTCAGGGCGTTAGGTGCTTTAGGGGTTTAGGGCTCTGAGGGCTGGGCTTTTCGGATCTAGGGGTTTAGGCGTTATGTGGTTGGGAGGTGTTTCAGGGTTTAGCGGTTTAGTTTAAGGTTTTTTTGTTTACGCAGGGGTGGGTTTACGCCGGGGTGGGTTATAGGGGTTTAGGTATGCTGGCGGCTTAGCTTAGGGTTAGGGTCTAGGGCTTCGGGCTTTAGGGGTTATAGGTTTGGGGCGTAAGGGTTTAGGGTTTCCCGGGAGTGCCAGATGGCGTTTTTCAAACATCTAGATCACCTTTGCGGAGGCAACTTGTATGGCAAGGGTGTCTTTGAGTTGTTTGAGCCTTCCAAAGATTTGAAGGGTGTTCAGGGACTTGGAGAGGTTCAGGAGGCTTTTGCAGAGGTTTGTATGTGTTGTTGTTTTTTTTGCAACGGTTCCCTTACTGGCTCTTATCAGTGCTAAAATCCAGCTAAAGCCAATTCACGCAGGGTTGCTTGGAGGGTTCTACGCGGTTGTTAAAGAGGTTCGATGGGTGCTTAATAAAGCTTTTAGGATTCTATACTGGTTACGAGCAACTTGCACCAGTGGCCTATCTACGCGATCGATGGTATGGGCATCGGGGATCCTACTATAACTTAAGGTATGCGAGGTATACTCTTCCATGAAGGGATATTGGAAGGTCTGGGAAGTGTTGGTCAAATTCCAAACACCACCAACCCATTAAATTCCCCCGCTCACCAGCATTCAAAGAGCCACAGTTTCCGATGCAACTGAACTCAGGAGCCGTCACAACCCATGCCCTCAGCCGTTGTACTACCCAAATCGCGCCCTAAACACAATGTTGTACGTCACCTGTAAGGGTCCAAGGTACCCATTGATCAGGTACGTGTGTTTACCCAAAGAGTCCTAAGTACCTCTGTTTTTTGGGGGGATACTCATCCAAAACATGATCGGGAATCCGACTATAGGAACCAATCCCGCTCTGAAATCGGCGAAACAAATGTAGCCTAACGTCTGAACTCCCGGAACAACTAATAAGGGGGCTTGGTATTATGGCTTGAGGTATATTTCCTGGACCCAAACCCTATAAAGTAAATTCCTGAATAAAGGAACCCTCAAACCCGAAACCGAAAGCTTCAAACACCCGCAACCCTGAGGCCACGATCAATACACCCCGGTCAGACCACAAACAACTATGATAAGTTTGAGAGTTTACGGTTTAGGACACGGATCCGTTTATGACGGCCTTCCAAGAAAGCGAGCATCTCAATTTACGCTCTTCACTGAGCCTGGCATCGATCCGGATTGGCATCGTGTTTTGCTCGAGACCTTCGGGAATGGCCCCATAGCAGGCTGAGCAGCTTCCTGCACTTTGGTGACACTCTGTCGGTCTGCTTCAACACCAGCTCAGCAGAAGCTGGAATGTCTTCCTTGAGCTCCCGGATGTACTTCAGCGCTGTGGTGGAGGATTCCACGATCGCTTCCACTCGCCCCGCAGTCTGGCGCCGGCCACAAGCGCTTAGCAGCCGCTTTGCCACAATGTCGGCCCTGAGCCCACCAGGCTTCCAAAGAGCCCGTGAACAAACGCTCTATCTTAGCTGTCTTAACCCAAACTTAACTCATACAGTGGAAGGGAAGCAACCCTTAAGGACCTTTAAAGCAACCCTAAAGGACACCTTAACGCAACCCGTAAGGACAATTCTGAAGTAATTATCCTTACACGTACAATTTGGCCACCCCCAAACCCCCTCAACCCCGCCGAACCCCCCACCCCACCCCGGGATACGCAACCCCTAAGCTCCAGCTAAAGGGTTGTTTATCCGGGCCCGGAATAAGGGGTGCATAGCGAGCTATACACTCGGGGAAAAGGTAAGTACCCCTTAGCGGGGCTGGGGATAAGCACCCATCTAGCGGGAGCTTCACAGTTTAGCTTTGGGGTACCCGGCGCAGCTAGAGATCAGTACGACCCAGACAACGTCCATGTTATCGCGCTTAGTGCCCCTTATTCAGCTTTCAGGTCTTTCAATTCCTATAACCCCTAAACCCATAAACCCCAAACCCATCCAAACCCTAAAGCCATAAACCCTAAACCCATAAACCCATCCCAACCCTAAGCCCAAAATCTCTTTGAAAGATGCTGGTTCGATGCTCGGCCTGGCTTTCCTCGTCCACATCTCCGTTCGCTGCTGCAAAAATGGATCGTCTAGATGTGTTATGCTAAGTACAAATATACTATTCCTGCATTACGAGTACCATAATGTGTTATACTCTAGTTCTACATCTTGTGATATTTTATCTTGCGCAGCTGCTCTTCCTGGCGTCTCACGTCGGAGCTGAGCCCATGTGAGACAAAGCAGCTTTTGACTTTGCAATCGCGAGTCCTCACAAATGGCCCAGGAGCCCACAGAAGGACTGGTGACTAGTTAGATGCATGTCGGCGGGAGGATCACAGCAAAGTTCATGATCGATTCGATCTATGACTATGGACATCGTCGTGGCGACTGGTAATTCCGCCCCCTTGAATTCGGAAGAGGTGGGGGCAGTGGCAGCACGAGAGTGCAGGACTTGCCAAGAAGTCACTCCGAACGAGCAGCTCGAGAGAAATGACTGAAGAAGGCAGTTGAAGCAAGGTTCCCTACTGGGAAATCCCGGCATGGGAGTACTTGTCACACATAGTCAAAGAGGAACTCAGAGCTCCAGTCAAACAGAACTTGCAATGCTAGGGCCTAGGATCCATGGTCATTTCTCAGCATCGCTGCCACCGATCTCATAAACATTGGCATCCCGATTCTGATCGTCATAATGACCGTCATCATCCTCGTCATGACCGCCAGTACCGGAACCCTGACCATCACCGCCACAACCACCACCACCAGTACCCCACCACCCACCACCCCACCAACCACCGCACCACCACGGCGCCACCGCACCATCGCAAAACCGCACCCCAAGGCTTTTTGCACAAAGGCCGTGCTCTAGGATCGGGTTCATTGTCTTAATCAGGTGCCCCGCCAAGGGTGGGGAGTGACTTGTCCCACGCATAGGCATTTGTTGAAGGATGGAAACCATAAGCATCCGGACATCCTAAAGTTTCGAGCTTGCATAGCTTATGTGTTTAGTAATTTAGGTGTGGGAGCTCAGGATTTGACGCCATGGTTCCCGTGCTTCGATGCGAGGCTCTGAGGGTCTGGGAGTAGCAGGTGTAGGGCTTTATGGGGTGTATTCGGCTTAGAGCTCGCAAAACGTTTAAGGTTGGGTCTCAGGTATAATTCATATAATCATATAAAGCGTAGGATTCAAGAACTAATGGCAGTGGCTTCTCACCTTCCCCACCCAGCGTTCAGCGTCACCGGGCTCAGCCTTCTGCGCCGATGCCTGGGCTCAAGCTGCAACTGTCAGAGCCGACTCAAGCCGCCTTCCAAAACTTCATACATGCAACAAGCACCGCTGTTTTAATAAATAAGTGCAAATAAGGAAAACAAGTATTGTAATATAGATATAGATGTCAGAGACAGACAGACAGACAGACAGACAGACAGACAGACAGACAGAGAGAGAGAGAGAGAGAGACAAAGAGAAACAGATAGAGAGAGAAGAGGGAGAGAGAGCGGGAGAGGCTCCTTGCTTTTTCAGAAGATTCGATACGGAAAGTTGAGTCTGGGTATGGACGGTTGCTCCAAGCGGCTTCCGGCCCGCGCTTCGGCCTTCAAACAGAGGCACACCGTCGTGTGAAGGTGCAAGCATGCCATGTGTATAGAGAACGCAAAATGTACAAACGCCAGTGAATTTGACAGCACAAACACAATGGGAGTACACTGCCAATAATTATCGGAATTAGACGGAAGACCATGTCTGTTGATTATCTTATGTCCTTTGAAGGGCTACCTCGTCGTCATACACCGCAAGACCCAAGCCATAATCTTGGTCATCAGCCCATCACCCCCCCAACTCTAAACCCCACAAAGTATTGGCAGCGACTCACGCTCAGGGTGGCGTCTGACGGACTTTATGGTATAAGCCCCCAAACCCTAAGACCTAAACCCATCAACAGGGTCTGAAGAGGGTTTCTGTGGAGGTTTAAAAGGCTGCGCTAGATTTGCATGACCACATGAACTCTTAAGTTGGGTGTGGCGTTGGCTTGCTGCTGAAGCCCAGCTACTGATCTATGTAATGCATCAGCGAAGTTTCATGACTACACGTAAAACCGGGTTTTTGGTCCAAAACCTTAAATCCTAAACCCCTACACACCTAAACGGAGGAGCCTTAACCCTAAACCCTAAGCCCTGAACCGTAAACCGTGCATCAATAGCTGAAAGCCCAAAAAGCTTGGACTCGAAACCCTAAGCCCTAAGGCCAAAGCCCTAAACACCAAAACTTGAAAGCCCAAACACAAGCCTGAGACTCGAAAACCGAAGCCCCTGAACCCAGAATGCTCTCAACCAAGAGCCTTCAACCGTACACTACACCCGACACGGAACCGTTTATAGAACCCCACCCACTGAACCGCAGCTTGTAGCAAAGCCCAACACTTTGCGTCCGCGCCTTTCTTTTTTTTGACCTCTGCCGGAGCTCTCAAAAAGGGCGAAACATCGGTGTAGGGTTTAGGGTTTAGGTGTAGGGTTTCGGGTTTAGAGTTCAGGCGCGTACGGAGCGCAAGCGCGCGCGCGCGCGCGCGCGCGCGCGCGCGCGCGCGCGCGCGCGGGGGGTTGAAGGGCACGGGGGAGTGTGGCGTAGTGCGTATGCCTTACGGCTCACGGTTTAGGGTTTAGGGTTTTAGGGCTTGCCAAACTGTAATCGTAGGGCCTGATTTTTATGATCTACAATATATTCCTTGGTTAAGGAGTATTGGGTCCTCTGGGTGCCTCCACCGTTGAACCCTGATCCGGATCTCCAGACTCTGAACCCACGACCCAAAGCACCTTGATAAGCCGACCGCGGAAGAGCGAGCTGTTGAGGCGCAGCGCGTTCCTGGGAGGCTTCTGACCAGAAAGTCCAACGTCCCTGACCACTTTATTCATAATGAGGATCCCTTGAGCGTGCGAAAGGATTTTCCTGTGTAAATATCGACCTTCAAGCACCCATATATATATATATAAAGCGCTATCAGATCCGCATTGGTTCCTGTATATGACCCTACGGTATACTCTCGAAGCTTGGGATAAAACTTTCACAGCAGCACGACTCGCACGCCAACACACTACAAAGCTCATATTTGTGGCTTACGGCTTATAGGGTTTAGGGTATATGGTGTACCAACGAAGAACTCCGTGTCCATGACCTTATACAGGTCGCGAGGAACATAGAATCGGCAGTGCTTTGCCTGAGACGCCTGCTAAGCCAACTGGAAGCCAAGCCCCATCCCTCAGCCCTAAACCCGAAGCCCTCGAGCCCTAAATCCTACGCCATAAACCCTAAATCCCTAAACCCTAAAGCCCTAAACCGCCTCTTCAGGAACCCCCAGGATGAGAGTTGAGGCCTACGGAACTTCGGAACTCCGAACTTTGCGCCGGGGGCTTCGAAAAAGCCGCGCAGGTGAAGGGCTCAAGGGCTTCAGAGGTTGAGGGCTTAAAGGGCTTAAGTTACCGGTTTAGAGTTTATAGGGCTTAAGGGGTTAAGGGCGCAAGGGCTTAAGGGTTTCAGGTTTCAGGGCTTAAGGGCTTCAGGGGTTTACCGGTTTAAGGGGTTGGAGGTTTAAGGGCTTACTGGCGCAAGGGTTTAGAAGAGATTAAGCGTTTTGGGGTTTGAAGACAAAAACCCCTAAACACTAATCCCTCAACCCTAATCCCTAAACATTTAAACCGCAACAGCGGACAAACTGAACCGGCAAACCCTCAACCGCTTTGCAGACAAACAACACTCGGCCCGAGCCCTACGGTAATTCAAGGGCCAGAAACAGTAATTATCGTAAGAGCATCTCCTTTGAGTCCTTATGTAGCTGAACTCTAAACCTGGTTTTGTCAAGAGCAGGGTTCAACCAAGGTTTAGGGTTTATAGGGTAAAACCCTAAACCTGTGCCACCCCGCTGTACGCTCTGCTCATCGCCGAATTCTATGTACGCGCGGCCCTGCCGATGGGGCTGTGCCGGTGTACGGGTTGGTGTGCGGGGTCGCGGTTTAGGGTTTAGGAGTTGGGGTTTAAGATTTTGGGGCTTGGGCTTGCGGTTTAGGGTCAGTGCTGTAGGTTTAGACGTCACGGTTGCAGTGCTTCGGGTTTCGTGGCTTCCAGCGCTGAGGGTTGTACGATCTATCAGGTTCGGGGGCTGCATGCCGGCGAGGTCGGGCTTCAACACATCAACTCCCCTACAGCATGCAAGGAGCTCAACCTTAAACCCGAAAACCTGAAAGACCCTAAAACTCTAAACCCAGAAAACCTCATAGTTGCACCAAAGTAACCAAACCAACCATCGTCCAAACTGAGTGGATCCCCCAAAGAAGTAATTAACACCCTTTAAGAGGTCGAAGGGCTTACGTTTGTTTTGAAGGGTTTAGGGTTTAGGGGTTCGGGGTTTAGGGGTTCAGGGTTTAGGGTTTGGAAGGTTCTTCAACCCGAATAGCTCAATCCTGATACATACACCCTGAACACTCAACCCTGGGCAGTGGTCCCTGACAAACAAAGCTCCAATCAGACAGACCCGTGGGCCGTGGAGATCTTGTTGATCCAGTCCACAGCAAGGTGCTAAGAAATTGTTGCACGCACGAGTTCTGCAATGCGTGTTCCTCTGCCAGCACCAGTGCCCCCCACAATGTCAGCAGAAAACTGCGGGGTCAGGCCGGTATAAAAAAAGCATGTCTCCTTTTGGTGTTGTCAACGTGGTCCCAGTGTTTGACATGCCCATGGTGACTGCAGGGAGTCGTGCTCCACCAAAATGGCCGGGAGTCACGGCACCAGTTCTTTGTTTGCAAGGGTTTAAGAATTTTCGGGTCCCTAAGCCCTAACCCCTTATCCCCAATGCCTGGACCCTTTCAGGGCTTAGTAGACATAGGGCTGAGGGTGCAGGGCTTGGGGATGTGGGTTTTCGGATCCAACTTAACACCGCTCGTAGCGGTAAGGAAGCCTGCGAATTGAAACCGAATTTGCAGAAACAGCCTCAGCAGCAAATACTTCTAGTCGTAGAAGCAGCACCATACTACTTTTCCTCATTATCACCACCACCATCATCATCAGCACCATCATCATCATCATCATCGTCATAGCATCATCATCATCATCATCATCATCATCATAGCATCATCATCATCATAGCATCATCATCATCATAGCATCAGCATCATAGCATCATCATCGTCATCATCATCATCATCATCATCATCAAATTCACACAAACTGCAAGCGTCATGGTGGTAACAGCAGCGGCAGCAGCGCAGCAAGAACTGGCTGTGATCGTCATGCTACACTTGCTTCAACCCAAAACCCTTAACCCTAAACCCTTAACCCTATCTTTGTCATCATTGCCGCAGCCCTGGGGGGTCGGGCATGAGATTTGAAGTTCAGGGTTACTGTAGGAACCTTAAAAAGAAACCCTGGCCTTTTTTTTACCCCAGTAAAAGAGCGAGTCGTACTAAGAACCCTAATGAAGACCCAGGGTTTCTTAATCAGGTTCCTATATTAGGGGTCATCGTCGTCCTTACAACTTACAGCCGTTGATGCAGCGGCAGGAGGAATGGGCGGTATCGGCAGACAGTGTTCCAAGCAATACAAGAGGTATGCAAAAAAACAGAAGCAACAGCAGGTATGAGCAGCAACCTTCAGAGCTAGATAAGTATCACGATCATTATGGTGCTTTGTTCGTTCTCAGTACGTTCTGAAAGTAACCCTCATGCAGGGTTTACCCTAAGCCAAACCCCAAGCCCCCGAACCCCCAAAGATTTCGCTCCTTCGGGTTGCCGGTGAGCTCGTCGACCAAGATCGTGATTCGGTTGATTTGCCTTCGGCAAAAGTCAAGGGCTCAGTTGCGGTTTATGGCTTAGGGCTGTGCTCCTAAGCGACAGCTTTCATAAATATCTTGAAATTTATACATATAAATATATACACACACATAGGTGTAAACGCATACATACATGCATGGCAAAGATGTACACATACACATGCAACGGTTTTGAAGGCGTCTGTTCGGGTCTGATAGCAAGGATGAGTGGTTGCAGGGGTTTACGGGTTCTTGCCGGGCGGGTCCTTGTAGCGGTTCTTTGAAGGTCCATTGGGTCGAAGACTGTATGGTCTAGGCCCTCGTCGCAGCGCACAAAAAAAGCTAAAGAGCATGAGGATTTCTATAGAACGACTATGACGAGACGCCTAAACCTTGGCCCCTACCCAAAACCCCAAGAACAAGCCGCAAACCACAAACGCCTCTATAAGCCCTCAATCCAAAGCACACAAAACCCTCATCACTACATCCAGCAGCCATGAATCTAACCTAATCCCTAACCCTCAACCCTAATCGAAGCGTGCTATACCTTTGCGAACCCGTAGCAAGAAGCCGCAGCATACAGCCCTTACGAACTCCTCAAGACACCCGAAACTCCATCTCTCGTCTGAAAGAACCCTGGATTGACCTCTTCTTGACTGCTTCTGGAAGATCTGAAAATCCCCGGAAACCCTAAACCCTAAACCTCGAAGCCGTGTCCCGAAAAACCACAGACAAAAAAGCCAAGGACAAGCGGCCCGCAGGTTTTGAAGTGCTCCTGCAACTCCTGGGACCAGGGTTCTGGGGCTTCGGACTTAGGGTTTAGGGCTTAGGGTTTAGGGTTTTCGGAGCCCCTTGTTTAAGGAAAGTACCGCAAATCTTATAAGGGCTCATACTCTAGAACAAAAGGTATATCCGTGCACGAGGGGGCTTGGAGGCTCTGGGGCAAGGGTTTTGGGGTTTGGGGCGTAGGGGCTAGGGGTTTATGGCTTCGGGGGATAGGGTTCTGTGGCTTGTAAAGAGTTTCGGCTTAGGAGTATAAGGGCCACAACACGGCCCACGGCTAAGACTCTGACTAACTCGACAACTTTACCGTCAGCGGCCCAGAACTCAAACTTCGACCACTTAACTTCTTTAGAACGTCTCCAAATACTCGATTCAACTCCATTTTTCACGTCTTTTTGGAGTATAGAGTTTCGTGTGAGTGGGTTTGGGGCTCTGGGCTTAAGGTTTAGGGCGTGCGGTCCAAAGCTGGGGGCAGTATATTCCTTGTTTAAGGGGTATTGGGTTCTCTGGGTTTAGGTGTGGTTCATTTCTGTGTCTTTGCTTTGAGGTTCTCGAGTTTTGGAAGTGTTTTCAGGGCTTTGGTACACCGTTGAAAGGGTTGGAGCCATGCTTCAGTTACGATTTAGGGCTTTAGGACAAGAAATTGCTTCGTGTAGGGGCCTTGATCGTTAGAATAGGGGTCCTTTAAGGCTTCCTCTAAAGGGGCTCTACAGAGGTTAGCCTTAAGGATTCTATGGTGTATGAATAGGCTTCGAGGGTCTACTATACTATAATGACACAGGGACTATAAAAGGGCTTATTACTGACCCTATAACCCTAAACTCTAAACCCTAATAAGACCCTAAACCCTAAACCCTTTATGAAACCCTTTATGTGAAACGCTGCGCCGAGGCGCTTCGCGAGTAGCACCCCATTCCACCTGACCCACGTACCTTGCAGAGGCTGTCTTGGTCGGGTTTGTAAGGGTTGGGGTGATTGTTCAGGGTTTAGGGTTGGGGTTTAGGGTTTAGGGGTTAGAGTTTAGGGTTTATAGGGTTTAATATTGCTTGGGTCAGGGTTGTTGGTTGACACGGCTCGTAGCAGTAGAAAGTTCCTAAGGAAAACCCTGCTCAGGTATCGGGAGTTTTAAAACTTTCCAGCGTTGGGTTTCAGAGCTTAGTAGGTTTAGGGTTTCGAGTTCAGGACTCTGCAGAAAAAAAGACTAGTTCGAAAATCGCGTGGATGCGAGCCCTGATTCACCATTGTACAACCTTAAAAACTTATACGACCTTAAAGCTCTAAATGTTGGGTTCATCAAATCATACCGATTTAAAAACCTGGGACTGGAAGGGGTTGAATAGTATTATACTAATAGCCTAGGCCAAGACCTGTGAAATGCGGGAAAGCTCGCTGAACATCCTTCACACAACCATCTGAAGTCCAAAAAATATTGAGATCCGTGAAAGCCGGAGTGAACACCTTCAACTGCAAGCCTTGAAAGAACCCTAAACCCCAAACCCTAATATCATAAAACAGGGGCCTGAATGAATGGAATACGGCTTTGGGTTACATTGTACTTCAATTCGGATAAGTAACCCTAAGAACAGAACTACTAGTTCTTCAGGCTACTGTACTAAACACACTCACACAGCCCGAACCAACCCTACACCCTCAGCCTTCATACCCTGATACCCAACTCTTCCCCTAGAGCCATCTGCGCACACGGATCGCTTGTCGACCTCCTTTCGATGAGCACCTGAGCTGTCGCTCATGTTAGGGCCTCAACCGTTTAACATGCGGGCCTTAGAGCCTTAGATAATTAGAACAGGGTGCTTTTAAGGGTTCGTTGAAAAGGGCTCTATTGCCGTTATTGTAAGGATTCTGTGATATAAGGGCCGGACTAACTAGAATAAGGTTCGGCATATTATGCTATGGTTATATGAGGACTACAAGAGGATACTATTACTGAAGATTCCGAGCCCCCTTTTTGGCTTTAGAGTTTGTGAAGGTTTCGGGTTTAAGGCATTAGTCTGTTGGGAAGGTAGGGGGGAGTACGGCATTCTTCAGGGCTTCCCGTTGTGCCAACTTCCTACCGAGTCCTACTTTTTTAAGTGATACATCAAGCGATTAACAGGTCGTGAACCACCACTGGTAGGGATTGGGATGGCAATGCGGTTGAGGGTTTAGTGGGGAGGAAGTACTGGCTAGGGGTTCGAGCCCTTAAACCACCCGGAACCCTAAACCCTAATTAAACCTTCTACCGCATGCTTCCTATACCGTCACGCACAGGGGCTCAAAGAGTATTGGGTCTGAAGCGCCTACATACAGAACCCTAAACGCTAAACCCTACATACAGTTAGCTCCATACGAAAATCGTCCAGTGGAGCTTTCACGAACGGAGGACTAGAGCGTACTTTCCAAACTCGAATCCGAGAACCCTGAATTCTACAACTCCTGTGTGCTAAATCTGCTGGGCTGCCATCTCCTCGAGGTTCCGCAGCCTTAAGCACGCTCCGTGCTTGGGCTAGGTCCGTCTACCAAGACCAGCCAGTGCGGGTATACTATAAGTGTATAAGCACCATGCGATGAGGGCCAACACCGATTATTAACCTCCGTTCCTTTTACCACGTAAAACTAACTTTCCAAGCAAGAAATCTCTTTTTTCAGCGTCTAGCTCGTGTCGCATGATTTTGGATTGCAGCTTAAACCCTGGAATCCTAAACGCCGTCAACTCCGTAAACTCCCTAATGAACCCTTAAGAGAACCCTTAAACGGAATCTTTAAGAGAACCCTCAGAAGGAACCCTGAAAGGAACCCTTACAAGGAACTATTAAGAACTATTAATCCGCAAGAGAACCCTTAGAAGGAACCCCCCTTTGAGAACCTTTTGGGTGCCTCTATAACCTATCAAGAACCCGCGAATACCGACACCCAGCCCTACATCCCAAACCCAAAACCCTGCACCCCAGATCAAATCCTCCCCAGACATCGTTGCAACACCAAGTTGCTTTACGCCGGCCTGGAACAAAAACAAACGGCCCCTCCCCCCCACCGAAGCAGGGGGAAGGGAGGTCACAAACGGGCCCGAAGGCGTATCATTCCCTGCCTCCGCGTTTTCCGCGCGGCTTTGTATAATTCCTGGAAAAAGGGCACAATCCTGGGAGAATCAAGTATATTCAGTCCAAGTGTCGGCGCAGGATACGCCGGGTTATATCCCGCGTATTGGACTCCATCCGCGAAGCTCATGGCTGGGACTATCTCTCGGCTATGCCTGAACGCATGCTGTGCATGATCTTCGGAGCCCATGTCGCAATTATTTCGGTACATGACTTTAGGGTGGTAGGAACTTGTAAGTAAAGTCTATTTCGGTACATGACTTTAGGGTGGTAGGAACTTGTAAGTAGAGTCTATTTCGGTACATGACGTTGGGGTGGCAGGAACTTGTAAGTAAAGTCTAAACCCTAAACGTCGTCTTTCGAGGAGCCTACGAATCATTGGGTATTTGGACAGGAGGTAAACCCTAAACTCAAAAGCTCTAAACCCTAAACCCTTATTCCAGTTGTCATGGCTAGGCTTTCGGCCCGGTGCAGCTTAGGGCTTGGGCAGCTTTAGGTTGTAAATAAGCTATGGTCTCTGGTACAGCGAACTCTATGTCTCCTGGGCCATCAAAGGACTGACTCGCGAATGATGCTTCCCATGCTGCTGGTTGTCATTGCCGGCCTGCGTGCTGCAGCAGACCTTCTGAGCTCATCTTCCGTGGGCGAAGCCGGCACCAACTTGAAGTCATAGCCTTGCGAATGGGGTTCCGCTCCAATCACCCTGGCACCTTTGACATTGATCAGCAATTCCGCGGCAACTTTATCGGCATAGCCCTCTTGCTCAAGAAGATGGTTGAAAACCAAATTGTTCACAGTCATCACTGATATGTCCTCGTCGGCCTGATTTCTGGCCAACATCAATTAACAGCTTAGCAGCTATGTGGTTTACTCACTTTGGACGGTGCACCGCAAGGAGCTCAGCATGTTGGTTGTCTGCCCGCGCGCCAACAATCATCGGGGACTGGCTTGAATGCGATTTGAGGCTCATTGAAGTTGGACTAATGCTACTGCTGCTGCTTCTCCGACAACGACTACAGCTACAAAAACAACAACTAGTGCTACCACCAAGATAAACACGACTGATCACTTCCCCCTTATTATCAAACACCCCCCCCTTAAAAATACACACACTTTGGGGGGCCAATACTCCCGAAATTATCCCTGCCCTTTAAAGCCTATTCTGAATTAGGGGGGAGGGTTTCGAGGCTTCATAGAGCACCGTAAGAGCAAGAGCAGGAGCAAAAGCAAGAGCAAGAGCAGGGAGGCGTAAGAGCAATAGCAGGAGCAAGAGCAAGAGCAAAAGCAGGAGGAACAGCGAGAGCAGGAGCAAGAGCAAAGCAAGAGTAAAAGCAAGATCAGGAGCAAGAGCAAAAGCAGGAGCAACAGCAAGAGCAGGCGCAAGAGAAGGGAGGAGCAGGAGCAAAAGCGAGCGCGGCAGCGAGAGTCAGAGCAGGAGCAAGAGCACGACCCCTCAAAAGTGGCAGTAGAGATAAAGCCCCCCTAATATTTAATAAAAACACTTTCCGAGTTTCTATTGAAGGGGGTCCCCCGGTTGAATATTAGGAGGATTGGATTCGAGTACAACGACACCACCACAACCACAACCACGAGAACGACCACGACCAGTACCAGTACCACCAGTAGCAGTAGCAGTAGTCATTGTCGTATTGGTAGTGGTCGTGGTCGTGGTAGTAACAACAACATAAACAATAACACTGCTGCCGCTATTGCTACTGATGCTGCTCCTGCTCCTGCTACTAGTACTACTACCAGCACTACTACTACTACCACCACCATTAATACTATTACTATTTCTACTGAAAGTACTATTACTACAACTACTACTACTA
>CAJNDV010006413.1:64524-90151 GCA_905221635.1 Symbiodinium sp. CCMP2456 | reverse complement strand
GAGTTTGTGTCGCTGAGCGGCGCTCTCTTTGGCGATGCTTTACCTATGCTTGATGTGTGGAAAGCTTGCTTCCTGGAGAGATGTTGAAGATATACGAAGACAATCAGGCTTGCATCGCTATCGTCCACAAGGGACATAGCAGCAAATTGCGTCACCTCTCTAAAACACACCACATCAATGTGGCGTCAACATGCGAGGCCGTCAATGGTCACGCAAACATTACGCTTGAAAACTGTGATACGAGTGCTCAGCGTGGCGATCCACTCACGAAAACTTTAGCTCTTCAAAAGTGGGCGCACGCTCTGTCTTTACTAAGTATCGTTAGAGAGCAACTTCCGGATTACTAAGTATTCCATTTAGGCTGCTGAACACCCTTTCAAGGCATTGCATATCTTAGTCTGTGCTGTCTCCTCTGTTTAGCTGCTTTGCGCTACGAGGATGGTAACCATACCTAACTTAATCTTATGTGTGTGTGTGCAGAGCACCATGCCAACGAATAATTCCTGAGGATTTGTTCTGGGAATCAACGACAGGTAAAATTGTTGTTTTCCTTCAAATTCATAATTAAATATCATTGGGCCTGATCAACCCTTATGATGATGCACTTATGTATAGTCGCTACAAGTCAGAAGGGGGGAGTTGGAGAATTACGATCCCTCTGTAAAGATATTGTCTGATTATGTAGCTATGCCATGAATTGAATGTTTGGCTCAAGCATGAAAAGAGGCGTTCGAACTGAGTTGAGCCTCTCGCGTTCAGGGTCGGGTTCCTTTTGGATTTTCCCTTCACTTTCCCTTCGTTCCTTACCCAATATAATATTCTCTGCATTTGGGGTCGGAATAACTATCAATAAATAAAATATTTATAATAGTATCATATATTCTTTTTATTTTTAATTAACTATTGTCTTTCAGAATTTATCCTTTTCGCCTCATATCAAAATCATAATTTCTAATAATTATCGAAAAAAGTCTAATCGAAATTTCCTATCCTATTCTAATTTATAATCCTATAAATGCTCTTTATATATTCATCTAATCTATAATTCTCCTTACACCCGCCCTATGAATTGCAATTTTTTCCCCTAATATCTTTATTATCCCTTTGAATTATTTTTATTTATTATCCTTATCATTTTTCTTCAAGCTCGATCCCCTATTATTCCGCACTTCCCCCACCCAAATAAATCCCCATAATACTTCAGACCACATCCACCATTCCACAACCCTCCCCATCCAGCCCATCCATCTTCTCAACCTCGCGAGATACTCCTCTCGACCCATCTCTCCCACCTTCCATTCCACACCACTCTCCATACAATTATTACCCACTAACTACTTCGCGACACTCCCTTCCATATGCCCTCAGCCACATTCCACGACACTACCTATGATATACAAACCCTCGCCCATCACTCCGCGATACTACCTCGAACCGCCCTCCCCCGCCAACGACACCATCCCACAGGCCCCCACCCCACTCCGCGATATTCCCTTCCGACCCACTCTCGCGCGCCCCACGCCTGCGACGGATACGCCCCCGCGCGCCCGTTGACACACCTCCGCTCGCCCGACGCACGCCCTCGCCCGCGTCGGTCCATACGACAGACACGATAAATCCGAAAAATATGTAATATAATAGAATATATTATATATAATACATATGCCACAAATCAAAAGTCCAATCATTTACGAGAACACTAAAATATCCAATTCGATAAGACCTAATATTTGTCGAAACGGCATAATACGATCAAAGTTAATCGAAGATATCGTGGCACGAACGACTAAATTTCTCGAAAAAAATTCCTGGACGAATCGATATTTTCCTCCGCTCATCTAAGACGAAACCCTCAACATTCCAACCATTTCTAGATTTCGTACAGAATATTCGCCCTTAATCCCACGATTACCGATAGTCCCAAACAATCCGAATTTCGTCCCGACAATATCCTATATAAATCCGAAATCATTTTATCGAATAAATATATAAATACGTGTTTTGAGTAGTATATATATATATATATCTTGAAAAATATAGAATCTTAATAAAAAATATAGAACGTACTTTCTTGATATATATATATATATATCAGCTTATATAAATATATATATATATATATCTAATATATATACCACCAATATTTTATACTATTAATTTACCATATATAAGATCTTATATTTTCTATCAATATTTCATTACATTTTCATGAATAGAAACTCATAAAGTATAAGTATTCTAATATAGAAATAGAATCCTAAATTATCTAAAAAGTCTCCAATGTATATTGCTATACTTTATGGAGTCTGCAAGAATATCGCTATATATATATATAGAAATGAATATATGTATATATTACGAATATAGATCTTGAGAATCAAAGATAAGTATTTTAGAAAAGAATATTGAATCTCTAAATTATCTAATTTCTACCTTCACTCATCAGTTTTGAAGTCCTCAAAGTGACAGAATTCTTCAAGGGGCCATTGAAATCCAATATGTTGCCAGATGAGTATGAGAACGACTCGGTGGCAGTCCTCTTCGAAACATTCCACCGAATTTGCCTAGTTGTTGCACTCAGCAGCTAGCTACCAAATGCATGAATGGAGTGGCACAAGCACCTGCCAATCAAGAAGGCACCGATCAAATCACTTCGCATGCTACAGGCCCTGCCTCTGGGCTTTCGACATCGACGGAAGCCACCCCTCCACGGTCATCCAGATGCACCACGCTGAACCCAGCTTGGTTTACCTGCAGACAAGTGAAGCAAAGCCGCCAAAATGTGTAGTGGCGTGCACGCTTCAGCTTCACGTTGGGCAACTCTTCAGCTATGTGCTGCCCTTGCCGAATCGGCATTTTCGTGACAAGCTCTGGTATGTGACTGTTCCATTGGTGAACGCGAATATCGTATGAAGTCGCCACAATATGTCTTCCACTCCCAGGCCGGATTCTCACAACTTGTTGCCCATCGTCGCAAAAAAAAACTATCGGGTTGCGCCTCAGCTCCACAACAACCTCCTCCGCCACCAGACAGAATCTCGATGCAAAGGCCATTCTCGTCCCTCCTGGCATACAGAGGCTGCACTGCGAGAAATCAATCTGCAGTGGGAATCAGGCACGGCCGGACACATCGCAATTCTGATCATGGACATGGCCGTAGGCGCAGATTACTTTCACCTGCAGCGAACTGGTCCATGGCGACCCCCCGACTTAGCATAATGTTGCGGCAGTTGGAGCGAGCAGAGCTTTGTGATTCTCCACCGGGTCGAATGCTGGCATGCTGCTTTGCAGCTCTCGAAACAGTCTTGTCATTTTTGGTACTGCTTCGCAGTACAACTTTGGTACCGCAGAATCGGTCAAAGGCCCTTTGGCGGTCTGAGACAGCATCACACATGGGGAAGAGCTCTGTCCCTCACTCGCTCCGAGGAAAAAGAAAACTCACAAACTCGTCGTAGTCGATCTTACCTAATGCAAGCGCAAGCGATAAACGATATCACAAATCCGAAATGACAGGCCGCTTGGGCTTCGACCATCGTCATCGGTGTCCATGACTTCTGCCAGAATCTCAACATCCTGAAGGCCAACTGAGACATGCGATAATCCCTGATTACATCATCACACTGGCTGCTGCAGGCCTTTGCTTTCATCTTGCATGCTTGCAGCAACAACCTGAGTGATTGTTGGGGACGGGGTTGGGGTGCGTGGGTTGCAAGTTCCAAGCATGCACAACCGCAAGTGCGAGGAAAAGCAACGGTTATATGACAGGTTTGAATGGTTTACATGGATGGATTCATCTATAGTGAAACTGCCTGTTGATACACTGCCATGAGAAAAACGGGAAACGGCTTGAACAAAGGCGATGTTGGACACAAGTGCTCGTTGAAACAAGCTTGCACAGCTTGAAAACAGCCGCTGCCTCCGGGTGGCACCACCCCCTGTTTGCAACACATAATGCTCACATCACCGGATGCACATGAATTTTGAAACTGTCCCTTTTGATGGCATGGGGTTGCTTGGTCGCTGCAGTAGTAGTAGTAGTAGTCGTCGTCGTCGTCGTCGTCGTCGTCGTAGTTCCCGGAATCTAAAACAGTAATTTGAGCAAGATTGCCAAGCAATCTTGCAATCTTGGTGAACTAGTCGGCGAGCAAGTGGCGCCGCAAGTGGGGCAGGGGGGGAGCGAGATTCCCAGCAATCTTGCAATCTTGGTTTCCAAGAGGTAAACTAGTCGGCGAGCCAGGTGGGCAAGTGGGGCAAGATGACCAAGATTGCTCGACCATCTTGCTCCCCCACCCCTGACCAAGATTGCCAAGATGGTTCCATCAAATAACTGTTCTAAATTCCGGCACAATGTAGTAGTAGCAGTAGTAACAATAATAGTAATAATCATAGTAGTAGTAGAAGAAGTCGTCGTCGTAGTAGTAGTAGCAGTAGCAGCTTGGACACAGACAAGTAGCATGCAAACCCTTCCAGTCGCACGCGCTTGCTTGCTGACGGCCGCTCTTCTTCCACAGGGCTTGGGGGACTGTCGAGGTCCCCTGGCCTATCTCTTCTTTCGCCAGGGCTGTGGTGGAGGGTTGCCCTATCTCAATGTCTCTCTTTTTTCACCAAGGGAAAACAAACCCAAGAAAAAACAAAAACAGCATAAAGCGCATCCGAGGCACTTCCGAACTTCGGCCTGCAACATAAGGAACATACTATGAGGCAAGATGAACCAGGCTGCATCTCAAAGCAACCATAGTGGAAAGCGCAAGAACGTCATGCAACGGGAGCACAGGACCATGCCTTGGAAATCAAGCCATTGCCGTTGGAATCCCAGACTCGGAACGATGCCCTGTACAGATGCCGATGCTCTCTGATTACTCTGATCAGATCAGACATTCAGAAAAACAATTCTTAACCGACCTGACGATGTCGGCGGCACTGCCTGAGAAGTACAGGCTCGGTGGATTACAAAGGGGCGGTACTCGCAGCTTTTGGAAACCTCAAACAAACATGCACAAGGAACACACTCTCCACACGTCAGTAAATGCACAGAGCGGCCTAGATCCTCCGTCAACTTGGCGCTGATCAACCCGCGTCTGGTTATCAGCATCCATGTCTCGGCCAGAGCATCAGCTTCCAAGTTGGAGACTAAGCCGTTCCCGGCGACGAGAGAACTCTGCTTACAAGCTCGGAGCTACAGGCGTGTACCTCTACATCCTCTGTGGCGCTGCCGAGGCTGAGACCGCGAATTCTTCGTAGTCAATCTGATCATCCCGATTCACATCCGCCTCGAAAAGTGGAGCAGTGTAGGCGCTGTGCAAGGGCCCAGCACTCCAACATCTCCTACCCCCCAATGACCCGACTCCTCCTTCATCAAGGTGTCTATCTCCTGGGCTGTCACCGACACCGCCTCGGCTGAGCTCGATATGTGACTGAAAGTACAACTCGTGTCAAGTCCCGCGCAAGCCGCCGCATGAGCGAACCAATCTCGTGCCTGCCTGGGAAACTGGAGACTGAAGCAAGCAGGATTCTGTGGAATGCTGCCACCATGGCACTGAGGGTGCCGTTGCCATTGGTGTCAGCAGCACGGAATGTGGACTGCACCACCTGAACATCATCCACCCAGCGTGTCTGACAGATACTGTAAAGCCCTTATCGGCCTGCTTCCTCATATCGTCAGTAACTGTTTGCACTTTGGCCGCAAGGGAGTCCATCATTTCGTGGCCTTGGCAGTCTTCGAGTGGGCAGGCTTCGAGTGACCTGTCGAAAACAGCCTCGAACTACTTGTCATGCTGGCAGGCGTCAATTCTCGCTCCGGTAATACTTTGGGATTGCCTCTTGCGTCTCAACCTGAGTTGTGGCCCTAACGCAGCCTACCACGGCAAGAGTGGCACGAACAGGATCTGTTGCTGCACCAGGGCTTTTGCTGCAGGCACCAGATGTCGTGCGGCGCTCTCGAGCAAACCAAAGTATCGCTTGACATGATCCTGAACCCAGCATACAATCTACATGGGGGTTGTTATTTTTTATGGTTGCAGTCCGTAACTCGAAAATCGCCTTGCGTTTCGCCCTTGTGCGCTCTTCCACGCACACGGGTTTAAACACATTCCCACCTTGAAGCCTTGATAAACCTTCTTACACTACTTTCTCGCCCTTGCGCTCGCTCTTGTGCGCGCTTGCGCCGTGCTAATTTTGGTGCAGGTCCTACACCTGCATCAATATGCACTGGTAGTCTACGGTCAAGAGGCGGGGGTTTAGAACAACTCTCACATCAATCGGCAGGATGTCTTGCTCGCAAGCTACTCCATGGTCCTCATGCAGGAAGACTCCTTTGTCGTTGAAGCCAATTCGGCACGAGCTCAGCGGAGGCTTCCAAGACTTCTTGTCAGGAGCCTCGTTGAGGTACCTAGCGAACTTGCGAGTCCTTGCAAGTGATTGTAACTTACAGTACGAGTAATGTTTCACAGCATGATCTGCGCACTGACGCAACATGGCAGTCTCCGTCACATACATCCTCGGAGTACGTTGTCAGATGTGAAACGCGACTGCGATTCACAGCTCATTGAGGACATCGCGTTTGCCAATCCTTCCGATTGCCGGAAGCCTGTATTCTTACATGTTGTAAGTCCTGCAATATCAGACTTCACATTGAAATGCGGTTTGTGAAATGCCAGAACTGCAAAAACAAAACAGGTCCTTCAGAAGGAGCCTGTGCTTGCCCGGGACGATCAGGACTGGGAGCGACTCCAGGTCGATGGTGAGAGCCATAGCCGCAGCCCGCTCCCTGATCTGAGAAAGCTAGCCTGAATTAGCTGCGCTCCTACGGACACATGAAATCAATCGATGAGTCGAACATCTTGGGTGCAGGGAATGCTGTACGTTAGCTTCAATGCTGCTGGCCGGATCAAGAAGATCGTATTAGCTAGGACACCGTGGTCATCATGCATCTGTCAACGCATAGTCTTTTGAAGTTGGTTGGACTTCATGTGTGCACATGTCTTGCACCAGAAAGCTTCGGCACACAGCTAAGTGCTGTTGAGAGGAAAGCGTCATCGCCCTCCATACCGGCGCCAAGTCATCCCAGCCTTCCCTCTGCGTGCAGGCGGTAGCGCCTCTCTGGAGGTTCTCTCGCAAGAAATGTCATGAGTTATGACTTCCCACCAAGGCTGGAACTAATTCAAAAATGGCTCGTGGGCAAAGGCCCGGATAGTGCTGGATGAGCAGAACTGTGCCAACCTGCAACGACAGGTCGCGGGTAAACCAAAGCATGCCAAGATTCCGAGATCGGTGGTGCAAGCAAGGAGCGGTGTTCTTCTTGGCCCGCTCTCTTACGAGTTCTTGACCAGCCTTCGCAAGTGCACGCCAACCACAGAGAAGGGCGGCTTGAAAATGCCGAGTTTTGGAGGTGTTTCTGAGCTGGTTGCTCGTGCGACTTTGCGCAAGAAGTCTTGGGAAACGTTGTGACCTTCCATAACGAAACTCCGGGTGGGTCCGTTATGCACCACAAAGAGTGATGCACTGCAAAGCGGGCCGCAGCAAAACAGAGCCTCCGCAAAGATGGTCAGCACACCGCCGACCTCTCCTTTCAGGTATCATTTCATGTGTATGGGCTCTTTAAAGGCTCTGCTTTGCTCACTCTAAGGTCTCGGCGCGTCTCCGCCAATCGCGCCATCCATTAGGAGCTGGCCGTTGGCATCCACGGCACCATTTGTGTCAACCGCAATGACCTTGCTTGGTTGCACTGAGGCGGTAAGGACACCGCGAAGCTGCACCTCCAAGTCGGCATCAGGGATCTCGTAGTGATAATTGTAGTCGGGAAGCCAGAACTGCCTGTAGAAGCTTACAGCACGAAAGCGGTCCATCTGTCTTGCCAGCGTGCCTCGTCCATTCTGGGCGATGGGGATTGCGATCCTGCGATTGATGCTTGGGATGCAAGCAAAAGCTGCATGCGAGCGTCTGTGCAAACGTCCTTGTTGAGCTGATTGCCCGAGTAAGCCTTTCAACTGCAAAGGTGTACCAAGTACCAAGCTACCAAGTACCAAGCGTAAGAGATGGCAGAAGAGACGAGTGCCTGAAAGCCCAGAATATGTTTCGGCTGTACCTCAGAGCCAAACGAAACACGCGGCTTGAGCCGTTGGGCTTTGTGTACAATTAAGGCCATGGCATGTGGACAAAAGGCGTATGGGTCATGGCTACCGAAGTCGTGGTTGCCATAGACTGCCAGCCAGGGAACCTGGCCAAAGACGTTTAGCTCAGCTCGCACTGCCGAAGACAGACTCAAACTGCCAGGTTAGGCTCAGTGGAACAACCGTGTTATACCTTGGAACTCAGGCACTCCATCGGATGCCTCTCTAGCGCTGCTTCTCTTAGTTAGGTCAGTTAGGTGATCTTCTTGCGACAAGCCAAGGCGAGGAGTGCTAATTGTCCTGTGGCCAACCCTGATGAGGACATCCACTCGCCTGTGTAGCCGACTCGCCTCCGCATATGTAGAACCCCGAAGCCAATCTCGGATCAAATGTTCGTAGATCTGACCCAAATCAAGGCGCACCACCAGTGCACCTGTGTTCATTCATGAAAGGCTTGCCACAACATTCCGGCAATCTGTACGGGTGTCCCTAAGAGCAAATTGGCCATGAACTCTTGCCGTGTCTTGGCACGCAGACATCGCATCGAGGAACTGGTGCTGCGAGGGGATTGGAACACAATCGATTGGAGTTTCTCAGGCTGCTCTTCTCTGCTGCTTTACGAGAGCAAACGCCAGAGAAAGTCGGGAAGGGAACCGGAAGCAGGAAGAAGGGCTGAAGAATGTTTGCACGCGCTTCATGCTGCAGAAGCCCCCAGCCCTCTCGAAGGCTGAATTGTGCTCTGAGCGCTCTCATCGCAGCTATCCGTGCCTGAAAAAGCGGTGAGGTCTGATCATTGACGCCATACGGCCTGAGGCCGAGGTTCTGTTCTCCAAGACTGCCGACAGCCAATCTGGTTTTGCCCGAAAAATCCCTTTTGGGGGTCCGTGCTCGGCCCATGCCACTTTCCATGCCTGGCACCCCGCTGCTGCCCTTAAGTCGCTTTGGCCTGTAACTGGCCTCTGGCGTGACCCCAGTCCAATAGAAGTTGTCTCCGACCTCGAGTTCCGACGCAGCTTGTAAGACAGCATCCCACGATGCCGTACAGGCGAAATGTGGCGAATGTGGCACTTCTAGATTCTAGAACATGGCATCGAGCCGCGATTATCACACCGGCGAGGCCTCACTCCACACAAGCACCGAGTCTGCGACTGAAGCAACGAAGAGCAAAGTCTTGCCGGCCTTACGCAAAACAAACCGAGCTCGATGATTGGAAAACTAGCCAAGGACTCACCCTGCTCGCCTGTCTTTGTGCTCGGACATAGCCTCTGCTGAGCCAGAAAGCAACTGGCCGATTCGTCTGTGACTCAGCAGGGTATCCCTCAGGGCCCCGGGCTCTTCACCAGCTCCGCCACTTTCAGCTGGCAACTGCCGGGCCTGAGTCATGCGAGCCCAAGCCAAGGTTCGCTTAGTCGGTGCTCAGGCCGTGACCCCCCGGAATCCAAAGCCTTTCCCCAATCACCAATGACTATGAAGTAGTTGTTGCTTCTGCGCGGATCAGCTGCGATCCTGCCAGTGAATCGACTCGGGATGAGTACCAGCACCAGTACAACATGATCTGCAGTCTGCCCCGAGGCATTTTCCTCAACTGGTTGTGCGGGTCGTACTGATTGACCTTGCCATGGAGCTGGCCGTTTTCGGCAGAACCACGTTAGTAGCCTAAGGCATGCACATATGCGTCAGCAGCAGGCACCGCAGGAAAACGACCTCGTCTCCAGTAAGCTAACGCAGGGAACACAAGGACGTCTGCCACTTGACGTCTCTGTCTCCAGTGAGAACAAAGCCTTCTCCCAGATCACCGCAGACTTCGGGGACGGCTTTAGAGGTCAATGAAGTAGTTGTGTCAGTGGTGACCGCTGCAGAAGTCACGCCTGAACATGATTGAAGAGGTGACGAAACTCGAAGCATAACGCGCTGGACAATGCGACATTGAACAAGAACAAGAGGCAGACTAATGCAAGATGACAACCTCATCCGTGCCTCCAGCAATCGTCGGCATCTGTGTGCTCGGCTTGGTGGAATCTTGATGCTGATGCAGAGATGATGATGATGATGATGATGATGATGTTGATGATGATGCTGTTGTTGTTGTTGTTGATGATGATGATGGTGTCGCCGTCGTTGAGGTTGACTCTGGCCGAGATTGAACGAACCTCGGCACATGTTTTGGCAGCTGGCTGCCAACATGACATTTGTGCCCATTTGTGCCTGTGCTTCGCACTGCACGGCATGATGCCGTCATCAGATGTAGAACGACGAAGGCGCAAACAGCTCTTCAACTGAACAGGAAAAAGGGGAAGCAAAGCTGCGAAGGTTTTTGCGATAATGGAGGCAACAGCTGCAGTTTTGAGGATGACGTATCATGCTTGAACCTGATCATACCATCATCGAAATGCAAGTTATTAGCCTCGGGCAGGGTTGTACGTCAGCAGCAGCCTATGCAAACTTCACGAGGCACACAAACAGGACGTGATGTCGTTGAACATTCTGACTTATGCCAGAATCTACGACAAAGTGTACCGCAGAACGAGCAGCTTCCTGTCGAGATGGCCCGCAATAAACGCACCAGCAAAAAAACATCTGCAAGCAGTCTCAGCTTCAAGCCAGTTTTCGAAAGAGTCTTGCAATTCCGGAATCGCATGGATCTGCCCTTTTGCCTGGCTCTCGGTGGACTCTGCTTGCCGTTGAACTCAGCACGAGTCAAAGTGTGCCTGGGACATCTGCTTCGGTACACCTGCAGCAAAGCACGAAAGGAAAATATTGAACTCAGCTCAATGTGTGAATCCCGCGCCTCCTTGTTTCCAGACCATCCAAGCCACTAGCAGGACTACCTAGTTTGTCAACCGAGTCTCGAAACAAGTGCTGTTCGTGGTACTGTCGCAACCGTCCGGGCATGCTGCCATGAATACCGCAGCTGCAGCTGCTACAGCCTTCCATCGACGACCTGATAAAGAATGATGCCAAAGCTGACAGATCTGAGCAAAAGGTTCGATAGCTCTCTCGGTGCCATGCGGCGTGCACCATGGCGCTCCGCCTTCGTCGTGGTGGAAGGCCTGATGTTTGTGGTAGCTTGGTCAAACTCAGGCAAGTCTCCAGATTGGCCGTCTTGTGGACCGGACGTGTTGCTCAAGAGCGACTCGGCATCTGACCTGGTTGTCACTGCAAGACTCAACTGCTGCCACCAAAAACATCACGGCTACCCTCCAACTCTGAAAGTGTACAGAGATCGCAACAAAAGCCAGATGTCAAGAAATTGTAAGACAGACACGCTCCGTACTCAGAGCCAGCAGCACTGGCCTCACACCTCGCCACTCGCAACAGGAATGTCACAACGGCTTGCAGGATGACCGGTCAGCTTCGGTAAGCCACTTGCTCTTCGAAGAATCTTCGACACCATGCCTCACCAAAGATGACAAAATCTGCCCAGCCCTTTGCTTACGTGAATTGCCAGCCTCCAATTCGATTCGATCTTCCTCTGCATCAGCCTGGGAATTCTCTGTCTGCCCTGCCCCCCCCCACCCCCAACCCCCCACCCTCGTAACGCCCTCAATCCCCGCCCACGTCGCCCCAATCTCCGGTACTTTTGCAGCTCAGTGTCCGGATGTCTGTTTCAAGAATTCACTGAAAGGTTTGGGCTTAAAGTTTAGATGTCACGGGCCGAAGACGCATGAAATCGAAAACACTCTAGAACGGGTCCGGTACCTGGTGACTGGACAGCAGACGCTCGAACTCGCGCCAGGCAAGGCTCCACAACGACTGGATACGAAATAATTCTGCAGCGACAACTGCACAGCAACTATCATGAATCTTGGGCTGTCAGAATTGTTTTCATGGCTAGGCCCCATGGGCCATCCCACTGCCACAGCTTCCAAGAACAGTGTTGAGGACGATGCGCCAACGATCGGCACGACCTCGGCCAGCATCAAATCGTCATGAATTTCATGGCGTCGGGAAAGCCTGGTCTTCTGAGCAGGTGGCTCCAGCTGGCCATAACGAGCGAGGCTCGGCAGTCGGCATGTGAGGCCCATGTGCTGTCAAACAGACGCCCAAGAGCTGATGCAATGCTGCGTGAAGTTTCTCGGAATTCATTTGAAACCTGATCCACCTCTCACCCGACCCGTCCCTGCGTACCAAGCCTTGCTCAGCGACGGAAGCAACAAATACAATGCGCAGAAGGAGGATGGGTGCAACTTGCGAGATCATCTCGAGATGTGCATTCTTTCGGCAGCAGAAAAGAGCCAATTGACGATACATTATCCTCACGGGCCCACTCTAAGGCAGCAGGGCCTTCAGTCCTGGTCAACGAAAGTTGCACAACATCTTCGGCTAACACACACACACACACGAGCATCGTGAGCTCCGGTCCTGGCTGGTTCCATGGAATCTCGCGGTCCGAGCCTCGCGCTTTCATGATTTGAACCGGCCCACTGCGATCGCGAGTGCGGATGGCGAGGCACTGGCGCAAAAGGCTCAGGTCGCCCACCAGCATCGTCGGCACTGTCTATGCCGGCAGCAGCTGCACCTGAAGTGCGAACCCTCAAATTGCCCTTGTGGCTTTCCGTTTGGCACATATTGTACTGCTGCAGTCCCGGGAAGGCAAGCTTGGATCCAAACTTATCCCCTGACGGCGCCACCGTTCACAGGCCTGCCCAGGGTATGGGTCTGAAGCCAATATTTGTGCCGACACCCTGAGCTGTACAAGCACGGATGCATGACGATCGGTGACAAACTCTGTCAGACTTTGGCAAGCACCCGAACAGACACACACGATCGCGGGACCTCTTGTCCCCTCTCCAGCAGGCTGTGCATCCTGATCGTATGGACACATGGCGAATCGTGCGGATTGGTGCACATACTCTGAATGTATGTTTTTTTCTATGCGTAAGTACACGGGGTGTGTGGGTGCGTGGGTGTGCGTGGGTGTGCGTGGGTGTGCGTGGGTGTGCGCGGGTGTGCGTGGGTGTGCGTGAGTGTGCGTGGGTGTGGGTGGGTGTGGGTGGGTGTGGGTGCGGGTGTGTGGCTTTTTGGGTGTATGGGTGTGGGTGTGTGGGTGTGTGTGTGTGTATGGAACCCTGTCACAAAGGGATAGAACATGAATGCTCTTCCGGTATGCAGTGTCATTTCAGCGGGGGGGCAAGGGCTCCAGTGACAAGCCTNNAACGAAGCCAAGTCACTGGAGTGGATACAATGGTTAATCCCCATTGTGTACCTGCTTTTTTCAGTTTTATGGCAACCGGGCCCAGCCAAGGACCTGGAAGAACTCATTATTCAACTGCCTAGTGGCTCCTGAACGAGTAGCTATCAGGCTGGCCTTTCTGTCTTGCTCCAAGCAAAAGAGCATTGCATTCGCTCAGCCTTTAGATCTGTCGCCAGGAATAGTGTGAGCCTCATCTGCTATTATGTCCTCCCACCGATTTCTTCTGTTGCGAAGCCATGTCTGATGGGTACGTACGGCAAGAACTGGAATGATCGATCCAACACTTGGCAACAAAGTTGGTCTTCGGATGACTGGCAAAGCCGGTCCAACAACAAACAGCAGCGATTCCACCTGGAAAATTAAAAAGTCATCGAAACCTCCTACGTTGCCCGCTGCTGCAACGCCTACAAGCCCGAAGCCAACTCTTCCAGTGCCTTTTAACCGTGACGAGAAGTTTTGGGATCATCAGCCAGTAGGCAAACAAGGCCATCAATTTTTCGAGAAGTTCAACTTACTGAGTGGAGCCGCAAGCAAAGCTTGGCGGGACGTCCCGTAGCCGTAGAGGACATTCGAGCATAGCAACTGTGCCACAGAGGTCCGTCTGAGCTTCATGTCGTCTTTTGAGCGAAGGGCGGTACCAAGGAATTGTTTGGACCCGATCCGCATCGGAAGCCGTTTTTTTTTCAACTCAACTTCTGAAACAGAATCAGGGAGTTGGATCTCCATATCGACCGACGAAGTGGCTCGAACTTTCTTTACGGATGAAATTCCCGACAAGCACAAGGAAGCCATCAAATTCGTGCAAAGATTGTCGTCCGATTTGGTGGATCACATGAAAGCCAAGCTTCCAGCAAAACCGTCCACGACGAATCTGAGCCTCTGGCAAAAGCCAAAGCCAAACTTGCAGCTCATGGACTAGCACTGACCCCTGATAAAAGGGATGCTCACTCCAGCGATCTCTCGAATAATGAAGGACTCTTACCTTTGCAGTCTGATTCGAATCCCAAGCTTCCGAAGAGAGCAAAGTCGAGCAAAGACTCGACAGAGGAGGAAGCCCGGAAACGTTTGACAAGCCCTCCCAAGAACAAACTGGAGTTTCGCCCGCAAGGGGCGACAGATCAGCATTTTGAAGACTGTCTTCAATCTTTGAAATCTAAGCCGTTCACCATGCTGGAAAAGCATGTGGCTACCGCTCAAGAGCTTATTAAACAGGATCGCTCCAGACAGAAGCTGACCTCGAAATTCGGGCTCGACGAAAAAACAGCAGCCCGTCTGACAACCAAAAATTTGTCAACTGCCATTGCTGCTGCACAATTTGAAGCTTCGTGACTCGTTTACGAAGCCTGGCAGATGAAGAGCCATCATCGGAAACCTTTGGTGGGTGGGTGGGTGGGTGGGCGGGCGGGCTCGTCCGATGTGTTTCTCCGCGGATGTATGTGCGTGCGTATGTGCTTTGTGTGCGTGTGTGTTGCATGCAGAGCCTGGTACACTGCCGCTCCAATTCCTTGCATCTTTGCCTGGCAGAGCTTGGCAGGAATCGCATTCCAAGTGCTGAGTTCGTTAGTCTGGGGCCTTATACTGGACAAAGTCGTGAAGTTAAGTTGAACTTGACTGCCTTGTAAGCAATGTAAGCAAACGAGCGGCTATCTTCGCCACCTGCTGGTGGGGCCGGGCCCTCATTTCACACACTGACCCTGCCAACCCATCAGCTCTCAGTTGATGCAGAAATCCTCGATCCCGTCACCTCCAAACATGAAAAATTTGATCCCTGGACGGACTCCTGGAGATTATAAATGCCGGATATGTACAGCTCATCACAACCAGAAGACACAAGCGAGATGGAAGAATGCCTGCGTGGCAAACCTATGCCAAGGAGGTGACAAAGACAAACGCTCTGTTTTGAAACTGTAGTGATGAGAGGTGCCTCAAGTCGAGCATCTCAGCATCTGTGCACTGGGCATCCTGCACACTCAAGTCAAGGTTGGGAGCTGGCACAGAAAGGGCATGAAAGCCTTGATGGAGAGGAGCGGAGAATCGAGGAAGGAAGCCTCCCGCAGCCCGCAGGGCGACTCGTTTGAATGCCCGGCCCGCGTGCCCGGCCCAGGTCTGCGGGCTCTGTGGGCCGAGGGCCGGGCAGAAACGGACCTTGTCAAACCCTGCCCGGGTCCGGGCGCCTCAAAGTTCTACGCTCTCTTTCGCGAGCGCGCTGCGATAGTTCCTCTAGCACTCGAAATGCCCGAGGGCAGCACCGGATGCATCAGGCGAACCTGGGCCGACATCTCGAGCACCTCGGCAATGCTTCTATCACCGACTAACCATGACTAACCGAATGCGAGCACATTTGGCAAGCGGGACCTCGTGGCGGGCGTCAGCACCTTGGGTCTTTTGCTGTCTCCACGCCGTGCAACCAGGCCAGCAGCGGCCAGCTGCCGCCCTCTCGACAACACAGCTAAGCCATGCGCATTGTTGCTGAAGACGCGAGCCCTGCGCCAGCACAGACTGTGTGTCAAGTCGTCATCTAACTCTTGGAAGTATGATCTATATACATACACACACACACATACACACACATATTTTGGCACTTGCGCTCGACTAGGTCACACACATATACATATAAAACACAAACATTACATATTCTATATATATACACATATATGGTCACCCCCCCCCCCCTATGACAGACCACCCCTTTAAAAACCCCGCCCGGCCTTTTTCGTGGGTTCGAGATTCAAGCCCTGCTTTCGGCTGGCTTTAAAACAAAAAAACCGAAAAAACAGCAAAGATCCGCAAAGAATGGCGGAAATGCATTGATATTTGTGTGTCTTTGTTGGTCTGTATTCGTGGGGCTTCCAACCCCAGCCTGAGACCAAAGAACAAAAAAGGCAAAGGTAATGCTGGAACTTGTTTGGTGCGTTGCTTCTTGCTATTTTTTGTGCTTTGGTCTTTTGGTCTTGGTGTTCCGATTGCTACGAGCCATTGGCTCTGCATAGTCAAATCCTGTAAAACCCAGACCAAAAAAACGAAAGAACCAAACAAACAAAACAGTTCCGGCATTCTCACTGGATGTTTGGTTTTTTGGTCTCGTTCTTCACATGTGGTGTTGCGCGCCTGCGCTCTTGCCGGAGATCCCCATACCAAAGCCCTGAACCCTAAACCCTATACCAAAGCATCTACAGGTTTTCGAAACATTCTGTTATTGAATACTCTGGTACCAGTGGTCGTCTCAGAACAGATCAGTTTAGACATGCCCATATGTTCAACCGGGATTACTAAGCCTCACACATGAGTAACAACTGCAACAGATCTCGCAGAAGTATCAATCACCAACCAGATAGATAGAATAAACCATATCGTTGTTTCCATAGTTTGACTCTTCCGTGATTTCTAGTCTTGTCGAGTTGACATCTAGGTGAGTAGTGGTTATGTCGAATCATCTGTCGCTCTCGCTTTTACACAAAAACGCGTTTGTTCAGTTTCCACTTCTTTGCAGCCCCGGCAACGAGTGTACGAGTGACACCGGCCATGCACAGTGTCTGTGGACGTTGCCAACTGGGAGCCAAAAAATATAGATATAGATATAGATATATATATATATATACTATATGATCTAGGTAGCAGGCCCCTTCTTGTCTGCCCGGCTACCCCTACAAAAAACGTGGCTGAAACTTGTACCCAGACAGCTGCCACAGCCTCTCGCTGTCTCGCAACAGCTTGCTCACGTGCATCATCCCGATCACGGGTCATCCTTGGTCAGCAGCTGTGGCATCTACGCAGGAGATGTGGGCTGGTGGTCGGGACCTCTGGGAACGGCGTGTCGTCTCCTCCAAGCTCTGCTTCAAGCCTGGCACCGGTCAAAATCGTCTCCCACGGCTCTAGGATGCGCTGACGGGAGCGAGCGACACGTACCAACTGACTGCCAACCGTGAGTGTCCGGCTCCGGACATCCTCGGAATGATTGGACTTCATGTCTGACACCTGCAAAGTTTCTGGCACTCGCAGTCGCAGCTGGGCAGGACCAGGCGAGTCTTCAGCTTCCGGCGGCGGTCTCATCAAGACTACGACAACCCACATTGTTTAGGGCGGGGCTGCTTTTTTTGTCATCCCGAGGAACCCCGAGAGGTGAAGGGCCTGACCGAGCCCTATGCCGTCCCCGCCCACTTTTCCCAAACCAGACATGGCAAATCATGGCAGTAGCAACCCTGAACAACTCTGAAGCAAATACTCTCGTTTCGCTCCGATGTGGTGCTGCAGACGAAGCCCTGCACATCTGTTAGACCACGTAACCATTGAAAACGAACTGGCTGAAACATTTAATCACAGACTACTCCGCGAAACCACGCAACCACACTCCCACAACAACACGTTACTTGAACTTACACGTAAAACTCACGAATACAGCCATGGCCGCCCCACGTATTGCAGGGGACTGCCGTACATCAAAGCCTCATCAAGACAAGCCCTTCAAGTCTTCAAACCCTTTAAGCCCGAGCAGTTTTCCATGCATGCGTCGAAAGAGATACCAAGTCCACCCGAGACCGTGAAACGACAATAAGACCAAAATCAATGAACCATGAAACCAATGGCTGCCCTCATTGCCGCAAAGGGCTGATTTTGCCTCAATATCTACGCATCTCATGAGGCCCAACGGACTTTTGGTGGTTTCAGCGGGCACTGCTCTCGACCGGCCTTTGCAGTCCGTGCTCCTTTTTGCTCGGTTTGGTCAAGAGTTATGACGGTTTGGCAGGGTACTGGTCTGACCTGTTCCTGTATCGCTTGAACCATTAATGGATGTCTGAAGGACTACGAGAGGTATTGGTTGACAAACGCCCCTCCGATGCCTGGGGGCACCACATCCATGACAAGGTACGGCATATCATTTCCCATGTTTCCGCACATGGATCGTACGGAAATACAAGGTTGTTTTACACAGTGTAAGTGACAGTAAGCAGCCGAAACTTCAACGACCATATCACACAATGAAGAGTTCGAGGGGGGCAGCCCTGGCGCAGCAGAACATTGCTGCAAACTAGTGGAACCACATCAGTGGCCTTACAAGCTCACCACTGCATGTGATGCTGCAGCGCACTTTCCAGCTGTGAAAGCTGCACTCGACAACGAGGCACACTTTTTCAGCTTATCGCTGGGGTGCGATTAACACTGAAATGATCAAAACTCGTGTCGAACGCATCGTATCTGTTCAAGCATGACCACAGCACGTGTGTTCCTCGGGCATTGCATGCCCAATCCCATCAGACCAATCTTGCCAATGCGCAGCGTTGCCGAGTGCGCAACCACTCCAAAAACTGAAACCACGATCTTCTCGGCCTGCTTTTCCAAGACCCCAAGTGACGTTCCAATGGAGAACAGGCACATCCAAACAAACAAGATTAGAGTTGTTTGGGAGCACAAATCTGCATTTTGTTTGCCTTCACGTAGAGCGAAGCAGACTTGCAATTAAGGGGGGTAACGTCGGAAGCACGGCATTTCGCTTCCCGAACCTCCGCTTACAGCCTGCAACACCCGCGCACCCCCGGCCCCCCCGCCTGGCTGACGGCGCTTTTGCCTATTTCGTTCCACACCACACACTGTGTGATAACACTGCATCGTGGAGCTGCTACCTTCAGCTACGACTCTCACACAGGCTGTGGTGCCAACGCGGCGTTCCTGGGGTGCATGCAGTGATTCTGCCTCTCGTTCAAAAGTTTGAAGTATCTTGAGTCCGGGCAGGGCCATTCTGAACCACATGATTTTCCTCCCCCACTGAGTGCCACTGTGAAATCACGTTGAGCAACAGGATTTTCGTAGCTGGGAAAATGGGGCTTGTGGATATTTCGGCAACCGATCACATGGGTTAATGGAATCTACAGCTTCAGGTTCAGGTGTGGAGCAGATGGTAATCTGAACTGCTTTGAGTAAGGCTTCGATCCAACTCGGATCCCATATTTTATCCGGCATAGCCTCTGATCGCCCGCAAGACGCCATCTGTACTCGCAGTGCTAGGGCCGATAGCGGATAGCGTCTGGCAACTGCGCCACAGCTGCACCGCCGCTTCGTTTGACGGTCAGTGGCTCAAGCTCTCTGCACCCACCAGACAGAATCTGCAGACAGGTGGATGATGGGTTTCTCCAGTTCCGACTGAAGCGGGAAGCGGCCAGTATCATCGCTCAGCGGTCCACACTCAACCAGAACCGCCAAAGAAACTGCGGGGTGAAATAAGGAAAAGTCATGACCTGCTAGGATACCACCGGGTCGCACTCGACGTTTCCAGACCTGGATATCTCGGCGGACAGCTTCAAAGGTATGCTCTGCATCAATGAAGACCAGGTCAAAGTAGTCGGTGAGAAGCTGGCCTGCTGCTTCCTCTGAACTCTGGCGCAGGACGTGGGCTGCCTTGCGGCCATTGCGCTGGAAAGCTGGCTCCTGACTGGACCAGGCTTCCAGGTTTTCATAGTACGACTGGAGCACACCATTGCTTTCCTGGGGCTTGCCTGGAACATGCCAGGGATCCACCAGATAATAGTCCACTATAGCTGGCTCGTGCTTCATCAGGAAGGTGACGGTCATGCCCTTCTCGACCCCTATCTCAGCTACACGAAGGCCCCTGGAACGTTCTGCCGCGCCGAAACTTGCGAGAATGTGCAGGAGGACGTCCCAACGCAAGCCGGCGACTGGAACATGCCGAAAAGCTGGGGAGCCGTGCTCCAATAGATCCGAGAAAGGTTGCAACGCACGCAAACCAATAGGCAAGAACGAAAGAACATGGAAGGCATGATCCAGAAATATGCGAATCTCGGCTGCAGCTTGCCCAGCAAAGCCCGCAATGCCGGTCACCCCAGCTTGGCTCTCTTGAAGAGATCGGCAGAAGCCCGCGACAATAGAACACATGCGGGCAGCAGAGCGTTCGGCGACATCGGAAATGGTCAGACGATTCATGCCGTAGTCGCCGTAGTGGTGACCATGGCACGGAGTTTGGCAGAGATCTGCTGATTTTCGGAGGACCGCCACTGACTGAGCAGCACAGTTTGAATTTTCCGCCGTGCACCGGAGCTTTACCTCGAAGTCTACGGCTGCCAGCTGGGCATAGCTGTCGAACAACTGCCGGCACGTGCCCAACAGCTCAGACACTTCTGCAGGATTCAACTCCAAATCAAACTGGGGCAGTGTCAGGTCATAGGAGCCATCGGGCTTGACATTGAAACTGTGAAGTTGCGACGCGGCGATGGCCAGAGCTGTCAGATTTTGAACACTGCCACAAGCGGCCAGAAGCCGCCCTGCCACAGGGTCGATTCCAACCTGTGGTGCCTGGAAAGGGTACTCGATCGGAAGCAGGTCAAAGAAGTCATCTTGACTTGCAGGTAGAGGCTTCGTTGAATAGCAGAGCTTGGTCAATTGGCCTAGCAGGCAAAGAATTGCCCACATCAAGGCTGTCGTTGCTCGGCCTCAAGAGCACATGTTGGACTCAATTCCATGGCACCTCCAAGGATCCGAAGACGTGTCGGTCGTATGCACGGCCAGTGGCTTCTGCAGCATGCTTACGTTCTGATTATGGTGGCTGTGACGATCTCGCACGCTTGGGCCGAAGACGCTTCAAAAGCTTGCAAAAGAAGCCCTCAGCCTCAGCCCTCCGAATCCTTGCCTCCGCATTGACATGCTTCCACAAGCTCTGCATGGAGTGTTGTCAAGGGGCTTGTAAGCCCTTTTGTTCTGCTTCTGTTACATCTGTTGCTGACCTTGGACGAGCTTTATGCCAGCACGTCTGCGAGCCGCTGGGCGTTGCCTGTGTCGTCCAATCAACTTCCAGCTTCAGAAGCTCCTCGCGACAACGATGACACCAAGTACATGTCACCTTGTGCGTGCCTTGCCTCAGCCTGCGCACTGCGTAGGTCTGCGATTTCTTGCACCTGGTCCGCGGGGATCGGAGATGTCTTCATCGTCAAGCCCAAAAGTGCTAAGGCAGCCTGTGATGCTTTCATTTCTGCGACCTCGTCAGCAAGTAGCAGTCGGAAACGAATGTGACATTCAGGACACGTCCAGTTAGTGCCCGGCTCGCTGCGGATACTGAGCCTTGCACGAAGGAAGAGGAAAGAAGCTTCCGTCTCACGCACCGTCACACGGTCCAGTGAACGCCTTCAGAGTTGTCAAGCGAGATGCGCTGAGTCTGGCATTCTCCTGCCAAGGTGGCTCGGCTCTGACTTCTGAATCTACGAAGACCTCAAGCAGTCCTGACTTGTCATCTGCCTTTCACGAAGACTATGAAGCCAGGAGCGCCCTGGCTGTGCCTTATAGTCGGATGCGGCCGGGAGAGTTACTCCAAACAGGCCCTCCCGGCGAACCCTAACGAGGTGCAGGCTTCATGCTCCAGCCGCTTTAGCTCAGCCTCTGCGCATGAGAAGTATCTACGATCTCCAATATGTCGTGGATGCCGTGGATCGTCATCGCACTTTTCGCGACTCCTTGCCTTTACATTGTCCAAGGACAGTCGTAGCAATTCCACCTTTGAGCTGGTGGGGCATTCACTTCAAGACTGGTACCACAGCTAGACAGCCGCATGCACGGCTCGGGTCGCTGCGCCCTCGCTGGCCTCTGAGCCACACAGTGATGTGGGTGGAAGGTGCTCGTGTGGGCAACAGCTCGAGACATGCCTCTTCGCAGTGCAGCCGCTTGCTGTCCTTCACGACAGAAAGGATGCAGTGAAAATTCATATAGGTCGACCCCTGGACATGTCGACATGAAAAATGGAAGAGTCCCAACGAGTGATCTGGTCAATGCTGCGTAGCCTGAGCGATGCTCGTACATCCTTTGGGACTTAAGCTGTCCTACCCAAGGTCTTGCTTGCGTCTCGTTGGCTCCTGCGCGATTTCTCATTTCCAGGCTGACACCCAGAAGTCCTTCCCTGGTAGTGGCAACCAGTCTTGGAGCACTGCATACTGCGGGTTTGACAAAAACGGCGACGCGGATGTCCGCGGCAGTGTTGTGAGATTTGGGTAGTGTGTTCCGATCGGGCCACGAAGTCGTCTTTCGCCTTCCTCCAATTGTGGCACCATGCACGCATTCCAGTGGTTACGCTTCCTGTCGAGTTCGCACATTCAGCATCTTCTCCCGATACTCATGTTTCGGTCGCTGCGTTCTCGGGCTTTGCATGATTAACAATTTCCTTGTGACCACAGTATGCTCCTCCAGCCGCCTCAAGATTTGAAGCCATTCTCAGCTGAGGGCAGTTGTCGGTAGGTCGCTGGCTGCGCGAGGCCTTCTGAACGATACGCTCATTGCTTGAGACTCGCGTCGTCCTGCACGCTGTGGCTGCCCAGACAGTGTGTGCCGCATTTGACTGCGCTGGGTGCAGCAGCGCCGCGGCTAAGGCGATTCAGGAACAAACCAAGGTGGGAAACATGAGCCTGCAACCTCAAGTCTTTGGGCTCTGAACGGTTCGGCATGCAACCCAGGATCGCCGAATCTTCAGGCAAGAATTAACGGATGGAAGCGTAAAGCTTCTTCAACTGGATTCCACAGTTTCATTTCTCATGGCTTGCTAGTGGCATCTGGACTAGAAGCCCTGCATGTCTCGTCGGATCTCTTCGCAGCAGCTTCCCGAAATCCGGACACACAGGGCGTGGGCTGCACGGGCAGCTGAGAAGGCAACTCCCGCTCTCGTGCCAGCCGAGCCTGCTTTCGGAGTGCTCGGTTCCAGCATGTTCCAGCCAAATCTCTCGCTTGCCATGCATTGCCTCTTGCTCAGCTTTCTCCAGTCGACGGCGCAAGTCTTGACATGCTGGGTCCTGGTTGAGTGACATCTGATGGCAGAAGATGGCTCAGACTCTGCAGGAGCACCCGAACTCGAGGCTTTTTGTGCTCCGGTTGCACAAGTCGCAATCTGAATCGATGGCTTCTCCGACCATGCACAATTGATGGCGGTTGGGAAGCAGATTTATGGTTTGACCACTGTCGGACATGACTTTGGAACTTAGCACTTGTTTTGGTTGGCGAGATGGAGTGCAAAAGCTCTCTTGCTCTCTCCGACTGAAAAATTTAAACGTGAGTGAGACCTGCAAGTTATCTTTGAACTCACTCAGGACCAAGTCGGCATCATGCTGACGCTTCCGCGACCATTCATGCCTCTGCAGACTCGTCCTGCTCGTCCTCCTTGTCCTTGGCAGCGCTGCACTGTGTTCTTCCATATAGTTGCACGTCCTGAGCCCACAGCTGCTAGGACGTCGCTGAATGCCTCGAACACGGCACCGATAGGGATGCCATACAGCCTGCAGTCACGTTGCAGTTTGGCACCCTACAAGACCCGTGTGCTGCCTTGCTATAATTAAATAGCCCGCAGCCCTGCAGCGCATCAGCACGATTTAACTGGCAAGCGAAGGCTGGCTGCCAAGTAGCCCGATACCAACAACCTCGGACTTCAGGCTTTCGAAGATGGCAAGCTTAACGTCCCATGTCTCACCACCAGAAAGCCGAGAACTGCGCACAGTACACTAAACAGACAATCTTTCCACCTGCGCGAGGGTTGGAACATTGAACATGCTCCTGCGATAATTCAGCATGTGCGCCTGAAGTAAAATCAATCATCGCCCACTCCCCGCCCAAGAAGATGATGGTAAAATACCTCGGGTTGGTTCTTCTTCAACCTCCTGATACCAGCGAAAGCGCATGCTGCATAGTGGAGTGCAGAACACCGGGGGGGGCACATGCTGGACGGCAGATCCTTCAATGGCTGCAACTGCCACATTGAAGGTATGTTAACGATGGTTAACGTATGAGGGCAGACCCGCAGACCGACACTGTCCTTGAAGGCACCATCCATGGCAGGATTGTCCTTCGTTCCATACGTGTTCCTTGAAACGACGGTTCAAGGAGGCATGTGCCTGCTCGAACTCATAGAAGAGCACCGCACCACATATCCACACTAGCAGTGCCATGAACCTTGCATCAAATTGCACGCCGCACCCCCGAGGTCCAATGCCATGTTTTTTTTGTACAAGCTTGTCAGGGGCAGACCCGGTTGCAACCATCGTTTCTCTGCAGCTGCGCCAGGCATCGTCCAGCAGCGTGAAGCTCTCAACGAAATCTTCCAGCTGGAGAATGCGAAGTAGACGCGCGATGCGGAAGATGAATGCGTTGAACTTTCAGGGTGATCACCAGGAGGGTGGGCTGATGCATGCATGACACAGCAGACTACTATCGCGATTTGCAAGCGTAGCCTGCAACCCACTGAGCCACATCACCGTCCTGGATAGAGAAAGGCCACATGTTGCATGCCGAAGAAATCAACATGCAATTTTTAATACGCATGCAGCCGTGGCGCTGTATCCAAAACGGCGCGACAGTCACAAGATCAACAATACCGAAGAAAGAGCAAATGTAGTTCCTGCCTCGGACACGCATCGGGTGAATGGCACCCACAGGACGGCTTGAATCGCCAGCACGCGTGACACATGCGAAGACAAAACATGTGAGCTGGGGCAGCAACGGCAAAACATATACCTGCAGGCAAGTCCACGGAGCTTGCAGGGCGGGGTCCAGTTTAAGTCACATGACACATGACTGGCACAGCCTGGTTGGTCATCAGAGTTTTTTGCAAAACACCCGTGGAGGACATGGAGACAGATACGAACGCACAAATGCAACGTGGCGCGAAAGGGCTCAAGACTTCGTTCATACGACCCCAGATCTGTTCCGCGTAACAGAACCCGACACCCAGAAACCATGCAGCACGCAAAAGGTCCAACCTTCCCAAGTCCGGCAGTTTGACCCATGTTCGCTGCTTGCGTGAATTCGGGGATTGTGCTGGCCTGGCGTGTGATTTCGGCGCCGATCTGTATTTCCGCTACGCAGCGTCCAACATGGAGTGTCGTGTATTCTCGCGGCCGGACTTGACATAAACCCGCCGCTAGTAGGTCGCATCTCGATGTTTCGCTGGACTGCCGACAGCTCCGGGCCGTGTCTAGAGTCCAGAGAATTTTCCGCTTGGTGCGCAGCCCTTGGTCTCATATTTCACATGACTTTTGGGCTGTAGGCACCGAAAAATGGCTATACGCATCACCCAACTGGACAGACATCAAGAATAACACTTGCTTGAGACACTCCAACGAAGCGAGTGAGAAAAAAGAAGAATCGGGGCAATCGTGGCCCATGAAGGCTTGACCCCTTTCGTGCTGCATTGCTTCGGAGAATTCTGTGTTTATTGCAACCGAAAAACACCCGGATGCAGCCGCGACATGGGAAGTAGCGTCTTTGCAATACTTTGACTTTGTGTCAGAAGTTGTCAGAAGCTAATCAGCTAATCTCTATTAGGCGTCAAAATTATTTGTTTGTGCTAGGC
>CAJNDV010006413.1:0-64444 GCA_905221635.1 Symbiodinium sp. CCMP2456 | reverse complement strand
CGATAATTTTGACCTCATCTCCTATGTAAACGCTAGAAGGACATCAACTCTCATTCGATGTAAACCTAAAACCAACGCTCCTCCAGCCCTCTCGCAAGCTTAAACTCATCCTTCCTTCAGCTCAAAACTCCAAATCAGCCATTCCGCATGTAGACGCTGGATTTCGCAAGCTCCAAACACAACTGCTGGAAAACGAGGCAAAAAACATCTGACAACCAGTCGCAGCATCACGTAGACGCTAGACAGCCAAGAAACCCCCCAGCCTGCAACGACAACATCAGTAATGCGCTGAGATGCGCTGAGAACTGTTTTTTGCCATGTTGGTCGCCGATTCACATGAAAAAAACCAGCGACGCGAGATAAAGCGACCCCTCGTAGTACCCAGGACCTCGATTCGACCGCGATGTAGGGACAAGCGACTTTTCAAGCTGGGGCATCGGAATGAACGGGGGAGACCATCATGTCGTCAAACGTGCGTACCCCGTGTTCGAGATGCTTGGGAGACCGAGTGGAGACCGCTTAAGCTAGGTATGCTAGGTGCTCCAGATTTGGCAACTTCGGCCTGCTGTTCGCGGGCGCGCTCCAAACATTCGCTGAGTACTCGAAGGTGAAGACCAGCACACTGAAGAGCTCGAAACCATTGAGGACATAGCTTCCTGCTGCCTGTCAGACTCTGTAAAACTGCAGGCAGACGTGTCCCTATGCGAGATCGAAGACAGGCTGCCTCTTTCACCCAAGACATGCTCTCGGCAATCACAGCCAACACGTTGAAAATGATCAGGAGGAACATCGCCTGAGGTAAGCGATCGAGCAAGCTGCACAATCGAGGGAACTTGGGATTAATGCCTTCTTGCACAAACGGCCGGCGGTCGTCTTCTGCTCCAGGAACTTGACCATACGCAGCTTGTAAGGGTTGTCCTCGCTCTCTTGAGCATGAGAAGGATGGGAATGATTACGTGCACGGTGCAAACCCTGCTCCTTGAAAGCTTTGTCTTTCAACTCGCGCAACACTGTCTTCTGCGCCTAGTGCATATGGGACTTAAAGATGGACTGCCTGAAGAGGCCACAGCCGTCACAGCCTGAACGCGGGTGGCAACCTGCCGAAGACGGCGTCTTCGAATGTACTGCCGAAGTGCCTTTGCAGCAACACGGAGCGCGGGCCGCACGCAGAAATGGCGTTCTTCTTGCCTTCTCGATTTTTGTAGCGGCTTCTTCTCTCAGCCGTCTCTGCTCTTCGCGGTACTTCGTGAGCTCCTGTAGGATGGACTGCCCGTTCCGGTTTTGCAACAAACAGTTACAAGTGCCGCTGTATCGTTCAGGTGCCAAAATGTCCTGTGCAAAGCCCGACGCAAGCAAGCCTGTTGGAACTGCTACAACCTCAAGGACAATCCAGGCGAGGCATGGGCTTCTGGGTGAAAACAGATGGGGCTAGCACTCCCACACAGACACACAAAAGAAATGAATCTTGCAGATTTCTGATCGAAAGCAAATGGCAGCATTTGGTACGCTTGGCGGCTGACCCCGACTGCGAAGAGCAAGGCAACAAACAGAACGCACTTGGCAGGGAAGTCGTAATCGATCAACGGATAGTCTCCTGCAAAATTACTTCTTGTCACAGCCCATTGCCGAGCTTCTGCTAAGGAATGTGCCTGTCAGATGGACCAGTGTGTAGGGCCTGAAAGGAGTCCCCAAAAGGTCCCACGAAACGGGTGTTACACCATCGACGCGACTCGGCACGGCACGGATCCAACAACACATGAGGGCACGACATGGCTTCTGGCATGCTGCCATATCGCTGAGCCATGGTCAGGTCGTCAACCTGGCAACTATCACCGGCTGGAGATGAGCTATGGCTATTCACACAATTCTTTATGCCTGTGTCGGATCATGCCGCTCGGTGAGCCACATGAGGGCAGAGAAGATCAGCCAAATCCTCGATGCTTCCGACCACCCGCCTTTCGCTGCTACCTGGGGTCCCTGAGCGCGCGACGCCGCAGCGGCATAGGCAGCCAGCTGAAACTCCTATATAGGCATAGGCGGTTAGCCCAAGAGCATGGTGCAAAGCCAGCAAGGGAGTGTCCTTGGAATGCTTCCGGAACACACGGCCGATGAGGGACCTCAGCTTGTGCACACAGGAGTAGTCCAGGAGTAGGGGGTTGTAGACACCCTCAGGAAACGCAAAGCAGTCTTTCGGAACGCCTTGTCATCCACCCTGGGCACTCTGCACTACCCGATCCCTTGTATGAATGAGTGCCAGGCACAGAAGGGATATACTTGTCCAACGTCAACCTCAGGCCAGAGCCATGGAATGGAAGAACTCAGTACAGTTCTGCGACTGGCAGCAAGCCCGACTTGAGAGCAGGGCAAACGGAAAATTCGTAACATTCCTCGGGCTGCTTCAGGCTGGCAGATTAAATCGGCATATCAGATGGGGAAACGGATGGCTGCACAGCCGGGGTTCGCAGCTCTCCGTCATAACGGTCTGCCACAGACGATCCGCAAAGAGCAAGATAGTAGGGTGCCTCGTTGCATTTGCAGAGGTACGCGTGATTATGCAGCCAACACAGGCCGTCTTGAGGAGACTGCAATTGCTGTCAGATCTATCAATGCCGGGAGCGAGGTTACAAATCCGAATCTGGCCGCATTGTCACTCACCTGCAGCTTTTACGCATCACGAATTACGCAACTGTTGAGGTGCAAATCTAATCAGATGCCGACGTATCCCTGCTCTGCCCAATATGGCACCTCCAAAAAGAAATATGCAAGGCACTGCAGTCGCTCTCAAATGGTTTCCGCTACCACTGCTACAGGACTTGCCTCCGGCGCCGTATAATATCGCAGTCCGTACTCCACCGTGAAGAGAAGTGTGGCCGTTATCTCAATGAAATTCAATGCCTCGGCACTCTGTGCCACTCTTCTCGACACTGCAACTCTGGCACACGGCGCAAGTCCCGGACATCACGGTTCAAGGAACCTGATGGTGCAAAGCCGTCCACCGTCTCCTGCAGCGCATTGAGCAGGCTGTATAGGATGTCAAGCGCAGGAGACAGCACTGCACAAGGCGCTCCATGATGGCGGCAATAACCGTGACCTTGGACCCACTCTCAGATCTATACACGTTCTACCGGTATTTCTGTAATGCATGCTCACACTGCACCAGGGCACGAAGATGGCCAGGAAAATGCATCGCTCGAAGTAAACCGCACGAGCTTCCCAAGCATTCAGGTCCTCCACCTTTCCAGCACGCGCATCTGCTTGTAGGCTCCTATTTGGGACATCTGGCCTGGTTCGATGCTGAGCCTTGCAAGAACTTGTACACTAGCTGACCTCAAGGCGAGCAAGGCAGCGAACGGGCTCTGAAAACTCCCAGCTTTATTTTGGCTGGATCCAGGATCGATGCGGAATGAGCGCTCGCTCTCGGGCTTTGCTTGCCCTCGCAGCGCTTGCTCTTCCCGGCACTCTCTGGCAACTAGCAAAATGCCCACACCTGCTGGCTTCGCAACCGCATCGTCGTCGTCCTCAAACAATTCGAAACACTCGGCCGTGAGGAGCTGAGCAGCTGGTGTGACCGTCCTCCTGCTCCAGGTAGTCCTGAAAGCCAGAACCAAGCAAGCCCATGGGGATCGTCACGAAGCCCACGCCGATCAATCCTGCGAGGAAGATGTGCCCCAATTTCCTGAGCATGAGCTGGGGCTGAGCCGAGCGGCCCATCACAGCGGAAATGAACTTCCCGACCTCGGTAGTTCCACTGGTCCATTCAAAAGAGCACAGAAAGAGGCTTCGGGGCAAGACCGGCGTGTACTCGCAGAGTGGGGCCTCCCCTGACAGGTTCAGAAGCGTCACCCACCTTAGTCGGATGAGAAGACAAGATTTCTCTGCACAGCAAGGAGACCATCCTGCAAAACGCTCAGGGGAGCCGCATGGACGTGGCGACGCTCGAGTAATGCCCGGCCTGACTTTGTTCTGAGAAAGTGCCACTGTGCCAAAGGCCCCGCTGCTGTTGTAAGGTGCCGGCCATCTCGGGGTCCGGGTTGTACCGCTCGGCATAGTACATCAGCGTGCTGAAGATGACCTGGACTGGTGCATCTGGTGCAAGCGCCGGTCAGCTAAATCCGCTGAACTGATGGCGTTCATTTGGTGTGGCACCCACAGAACGGCAGCAGCCCCTCCTGTCACAAATAGGACGGACCTGGCGGATCAAGGCACGGCTCGAAGCCAAACGCATCCCATGGACTCATTCCATCTGCACCGAAAAACACCGAAATGTTGAAAGGCCTGCTCTGATAGAGGATGCTTTCGAAAGTGCCGAAGGCACCGATGTACCGCTCCTGGTGCGGCTGAGCACGTGTTCGACGCAAAGGTTCACAGGCATTGTGAGTCCAGCTTGAGAACTCTGAGAGTCGTGAACGCCCGAAACAGGGGGCGGGGATGAACCTTCGCAGAAAGGGGCCCGATCCAAAGAAGCTCTCCTGTGATTCTACAGCATGCCGGGCAAGTCGGCTCAGGCACGGGCATAGCTGACAGCTGGTAGCACAGCACTCCTGGGCAAGGCCAGCACCTTCCCGGTGCCTGCCTAACTAGCCGTGGCTAGTCGCTGAGGTGTCGGCAAGCCATCAACAAGGCCGAAACCGCTCAGCAAGTACCGAGCAGGTGCCCTGGCAGAGCAAATCCTGCCAGGCGGCTGCACCGAACGGCGATGTCACTTCCCAACTTGCAGTTTCCAGGGCCGAAAGATGTCCTGAAGAAATACTCGACCTGGGGTGCGGGTGTTGCAGGCACTGCAAGCCCCCAAGAATGTCAACTCGACCTCCAGTCTCCTGAGGCGCCAGACACAGAAAACCAGCGTGGCTAGGACGTCGAAGGCATACAAGAGGAAGAACAACCTCAACTCCCGGAGCGGACAAGCAGCTACTGTGGCTACTGTAGTTGGTCATAAATGGCTGAAAAGGTCGGGGCTCGTCCAGTTTCACGGGTAAGTTGCGCACAGTCCCTGCCGAAGCTGCGAGCAAGACCGTTCTCGAGTGCTGTTCCATTCTGCGACGGCATCATGGCAATGCGCCTAGTATGAAGTGAGCGGATGACGTCGTCACCAGAAATGCCTCGTCTGCATATTGAAAGAGCAGATCTGCAGACCAGCCAAAAGAGCACCAACTGAAGGACGCTGCCAGCAGCGAGAACCAAAGGTCTGCCATGTCGACAGTCACGTCGGCTACTCGGTAGGTGCGCACCTGCAGGAAGTTTGAAGCCAGAAAGCTATGCCCGCATCGCCCCAGCGACTGCCTCTCGCTCGCCGTCAAGGCAGCGGACAACCTCGGCCTGCAAAGTTTTCAAGAGGTGCACCAGCATTGCGCGCCGCAACTCCGAAAACCTTGCGATTGGCGTCTGCAACGACGTCGTCGTCTACTCCACCTGATACGTCCTCCCGGATGGGACCGCGTGACGACAAAGCAAGCATACTTTAGCTATCTTTAGCTAGTTGGGTTTCTTCCAGGGGTGCTCTGGACCATGCAAAATTAGGCACGGTTTGGCAAACGTCCTGCTCCTTTGTAGAGAGCTCCTTTTCCACAACTTCGGAAAATGCATTGCCAAGTGCTCCAGCGGGAATGGCCATCACGGCTGCTCCCATCACCTGAAAAACCCGAAGTGCATCAGGGTCACGATTGCACAAGCAATGTCGTGAAACCGACCTGAATGAAACCGCCCACAAATCTTCCACCGAGTGAATGCTTGTCCGCCAGTGGGAACTCTCCGAAGAAGTTCAGAAGCGAATAATACCTTCAAATCACTGCGGCACAACGCAGTAGTGACAGCGATTGGCTTCATGCTGAGAGCTGGCATTGCTGCAGGGATGGAGTGAAAGCGGTTCCAACACAGGCCATCTTTCTTGCCATCTTCATCCTCATCCAGGTTGCAGCAGAGTAAGGAATTTATGACAACGCGGAAACTCAGGACGCGACTGGACAATAAATCATGTCCGCATTGTCTTTCTCGAACCAGTAGTACAATGCTGCACAGATCACCTGGCACCACTTAGGCTCAGCAAGAGTCAGTTGCCGTGCTACGGTACTGCCTCAAATCGCAGGAGAATGTCAGGGCATGCTTAACACGTATGGCCGGAAAGTGCCTCATGGTTGGTTTACCGTCAGGGCACACGGGGCAAGCAGTGCATATCCAGTATGTCGCCATATCACTTCCCCGCAAGCGTTCGCGTTCAGCCGATGTGCGCCACTATCAGGTCCCGCAGAGAAGTGCACCACTGCAGATGAAGCCCGTGTACTCACAGCAGGAACGGATGAAACTTCTGGATCCAGGTTCATGACTGCAGCCGGGCAGCCCAGACGGTGCACCCGGCAAAGCCACTTGCCATCAGCAACTTGTAGCTCTTCTTCCAGATGACATCGTATGGCCTGGTTGTTGCTGGCGAGATTACTTGAGACACTCAGAGGTGATGTCAGCCATGATACCTGATGCAAGGATTCGTTTGCAGTGGGCACGTCCAATGCCCGACCAGCTAGATGCTGTAATGCAGATGCTGGACTAATCACTAATGCACATGCTGGATACGCTTCAGCCTTCCACACCGTTCTCATTGCGCGACTGAGGGAGACCTCTGAGCTGCTCACAGTGACGGCAAGAGGCGCAAGAGCCGCACCTTGGAAAACTGTATGTTGGACGGAGCACGCATTGATTGCTGTGCATTCTAAGCCTCCCGCAACTCGAACCCACTGCGTCGCCAAGTAGTTCTGTCGCCCTGGGATCAGAATGTCCGCCTTGTCATTTGACTACACCGGTGCATTCATGCTGGCTCTATCACATGCTGTGTCTTGCCAAGCTCATCGCATAAAAAGGCATGATTGAAACGAGGTCCACGATGGAGAAAAAGTCTGTAAACTCAGTGTGGCATGCGTCCGTGTCCGTCGAATAGCATGAATTGTAGATGCCAGCATGAATTCGGTGACTCAGGAAGCAACGACCCACGTCATGCGGGCTAGACATGACCCTGCTCGGGTGCTGAAGCGAAGAACCTGGGCAAGACAAGTAGGACGACACATGCCAGAAGGCCAAGTAAGATCGCAGCATACTCGAAGGTGAAAATGCACACGGTCACCATCTCGACCCTGTCAAACCTCAAAGGAAGGATAGATTGCTTGCAAAAGAGGCAATGGTTGCCATAACCGGGTCCGGACAGTGGCTGGTGCTCGGCCATGCTCGGCTCGGTCGACAGCATAAAGGAGGCGATGTTCACCAGAATCACAATGGTCAGCAAGAAGCTGTACGTGGATCCGTACGGCCCCTAAGGCGAAAAACATAGACTTGTAATTGGTAATTGCCTGCCACACTTTTCCATGAGAAAGGGCCTTCCCTTCCAGAATGTCGTAGATTCGCACTCTCATGGGCTGCTTGCGGGGCTTCGGCAACAAGGGCTCCTTCGATGCTCAGCCGACAAAAGAACGTCCCCGACCAGGGGCCTGCGTGGCCTGCATGGCTCCGCTCGCTCCGAGCCTGCGAAAGAGAGACAGCGAGAGAAAGGAGACTTCCACGAACAAAAAAGACTCGCAAAGTCGCGACTCTGAGTGAGTTGTGCTCAGCTCCAAGCCCTCGGCCGGATCGCGACGCGATGCGACGCGGGCCCGGGAAGCCAGGATCCGCATTTGTGCTTGAGCCAGGGCGGCTTGTGGTACCCACTTATCAGTGTCTTAAAGTTCAAGTCTTCAAGTCGCATCAAGCACAAATGCCACTGCATGCCGCTGCCTTGCTGTCCAGAACCGACTGCAGATCCACTTCTTCAGCACTACTTCGACGAAGTTGGCTTTTGGAGTCTTCAATGACCTGTCGGGCGAAGAAGTTCACAAAGCCTGGTGGGCTGAAGCTTGGAAGCCATTCCAGCATCGGGAAGGTGGCCTGCAGCATCTTCTGAAGCTTCTCCTTATCTTCCATGCACCTCACCGCTCAACAGGCCGTTTGTCTCGCGGCTACAGTACCCGCATTCATGCGCTACGCATGCACGTGCGCGTGCCAAAGATCCGGACAGCGACTTCCAAAGAGCTGCTTCCAGGCCTCGCTTTCATTTGCTGCCCCTTTCTCTGGCAACCTTCCGCCTTGCTCCTTCCACCTTCTAGACTTGGAAGTGACATTTCCTTGCTGGCTTGGTCGGCTGCGACGGGTCTGCAATCGCTGCTCTCTTTGGCGCCTGCACTTGCACTCGCAAGGCTGTGCTTTCACCACAACATCACGCAAGTCCTCGCGATATCTTCTGCCGTCGGTCTCCGCAGCTCCTCAAGCCATTCCACATGCCGTAACGAGAGCAAAGAAGCCTGAAACCCTTTGCCTCTTCCACATCTGGCACAGCATCTTGCGCACCAGCAACTTGCAGCCTGCCATAAGAACTCGGATGGGGTGTTCTTCTAAGAGCGGCTCGCCAGCCTGCTCTCATTCGGCTCAGCCGCTCCTGCGATTTCCTGCCGTTGCCGCCACACAGCATTGCTAGCATACCAGACTTGGCGGATTTTTGTGCAAGTCCGCCTCTCTCTGCGCTTGGCCTCGGGCACTGGGCAGATGCGAACTTCGAGCTGAGTTTTTGCAACCAAGGCCTGGAGTCACGTCAACGCTCTGCGTCGGCACAGTCGGCACGTCTATGAGCACCTGTGTGCTGGAAGCATCACAGATGATCGCAGATGCGGCACAAGAACACCAACCCGAGGCCTGCTCTGGAGGCGTCGGTGCTGGGCCTTTGCAAAGGATTGGCATCACTGGGAACAAGGGTTTCCTGCAGCGTGATGGGTCGGCTACCATCTGTCTCTTTGTCACGGTCCCTTCGCTTTTCTGCCTGGACCATCACTCGCGGAGACTGTAGAAGCTGCCCTAATCCCAAATCTTCCTATCTTTCGCGCGCCTCTACAGGCGGCGAGGAAGGAGACTGTGCAGTTCGTGCCGGGCTGCTTGCCTGAACTGCACAGTCTAAAATGCGCCATTGCAATCTGCCTGCTATACCTGCTTTGGCGTGCCGTGGCCTTGGACACTGGAGGGGATTGGGCAGTTCGAGCTCGGCTATTTGCCTGTCGAAAGCTGCTTGTGGCATCTCTTAAAGACACGAAAACACGATCGCAGCAGGCTGAGTCCAAAAAGAACGTGTTGGAATGTGCCTGGGAGATGCTGTCGCTGGAACTTTCGGAGAAATCCTGCTTCTGAATGTGCAATGTGCGAACAAACAGAAATTGTCTGAAGGGCTTGTCGAGCTGTACCTCGTCAATGGCACGCTGGACCTCTGCACTGCTGTCACTGTCACTGCTGTGACTCGGCAGCCGGGCTACCTGAGAATACAGCTCAAGCGCGCATAGCAAACTGACAAATTCCACGCAAAAGGTCTCTTGAGCTTGAAGCGGCCGGTTGACGCAGAGGCTTCGAAGATCTGTCAAAGTTCTCAACCTCACACCCAAACAAGGGATTACAGGAAGGCTGCGAAGCTGCGGGCCTGCAAGTCACTGCAAGGGTTTCAAACAAAGATCGAGACTGAGTCAGCATCGCTGGAGGAGCTCTCCTGCCAAGCAAAGCCAAAGCCGAACAGCGCTGCAGAAGCGCGGCATTACTGACTCGCCTCGCTTCCCTGCATGCTTGCGCGCTGCAAGCTCCATGTGTCGTCCAGGAAGTCTGAGACTTAGCGTACTGATTCGATGCCAACATCGGTGCTTCTGTTAGATTGCTGTAGTCGTCGTCGTAGTGGTAGTAGTAGTAGTAGCAGCAGCAGCAGCAGCAGCAGTAGTAGTAGTAGTGGTGGTGGTGGGTTAACGGTCGAAGCACACTCTGTCTGCCGATGATGCATGAAGACGCCGCGTTGAAACCAGACCACTGCGTGATGCAGCCATGATTTTGCCAACTTCAGGAAAACACACACCTAAGTGCCCATATGACAGAAAACTGGAGCATGCACTCTTGTTTTCGCATCACGACACCGCTCTCACGGCTCACCTTCCGGAGCCTCTCCACAGCGTCGAGCTCACCGCACCCGTTTTCTCTGGCTCTAAAAGCTCTGATTGCTCTGGGCCTGAATCGCCAGGTTGCGGAGGTCCTCCAATGTCAGGACAGGTATACCTCCGGCCGCCGCCTGCCCATTTGTGTGTAAGTACATCCAGGACGAGGCTTTCAAGGCTTGCACTGCGGCCTTCTCTAGCTTCGCGCTTTGCTGTACAGGCTTCCCTCCATAAAGTGTAGAGCCAGCCACTACCTCGGCAATTTTTTCAGGCACTGCGTGCCACTACGCTGCTGTGTGCTCTCAAGGATCGCTTCGCCCTGTGACGACCATTATCACGCAAATACTGTATTTGCTGTACTTGTTCACTATGGGAACTACTTGTTTTGCCAGCCCCATCAGCCCCTTCCTCTACTGGGGAGTCAGGCGTCCTGCACAGGCTGTGAAGAAAGCCACGATACTTTTGGAAGCAAGCGACCGTGAGACTGGGTCGCTTGCACAACTGGCCTATGCAGCTCTTCGGCGAATGCGAAGACCAATACCGATAGAACGGTGACTGCAGCCCCACTACTACTTACTACTCTACTCTCACAGCTGATGCTCATGCTGGGTCGCCGACCACCCCTGTCGCTGCCGGTTTGGAAGATGGTGCAACCTGAGGCTACCCTGATTGCTGTGATACCACAAGGGGAAATGAGGCGCGGGCTTGAGACACCACCTGCCGGACCAAGGAGCCGATTCGAGAAAAAAAAGCATGTCGCTCTTGTCGTGCCTCGCCACCCAGGACGCGGATGAAGCTTTCCAGCAGCTCGCGCCTCATATCTCAAAAGCCAGCGCAAGATCCAGGTGTTGCGATGTGCTCAGCTCTATGCGACATGTCGTCAGGCTGACCGGTCACAGCCTGCTCCAATCCGAGAACAGACAGAAACAGAAACAGTCGAGAGTGCTGGAGGTGTCAGGCTTCAAGTTCCTCCTCAGCTGAGGTACAGGGATCGGTTGCAGCACCAGCTGTAACCCATTTCAGGGTCCCACACTCCCAACATCCCCATATTTGCCCTCCATTTTTGACCAAGGTTTCAAACCCACGTTGACCTGACCTGCAAGGGCGTAAGGATTGTGAACATGATCTTTCGGGCTCCGGGCATCCAAAAGGACCTTGTAGGATGTAGTGCTTGAGGGCCACAGGGTTACGCACGACATCTCTCTACGAAGGCGCCAATGAATCCGTCGTTGCTGGGGGCTTCCCACCCAGCATCATGTTGAGAGGTTTTTGCACGTCCCTCTACGGTTTCAACATCATCTGTTTGTCAGGGCTATTGCCACTCGCAACTCGGCAGTACCAGGCGATTGCATGTCTCCTTTCAGCGTTGAGGGTTCGTAAGCCGACATCTCCAGAGGCGGTTTCAACTGTTAAGGGCTTCCCCACCCAACGTCTCCTTTCGACTCTCAATGACTCAATTCCCTCGGGGTCCCTCTGGGCCTCAGGGTTTCAGATCGTTCGCACATTTTGGAAACGATGAGTTCGGTGCAGTGGCCCGCCTCACAAGGACCGATTGCTTGCACCTACACACCCGTCCACCCACCCACCTACCTACCTGCATGCATACACACATACATGCAGACCTGGTCATGCCCACCTACCACCAACCTACATGCATTAATATGTACATGCGCATGCAAATATGTTGTGAAAAGAGAGCATGGGAGAAGGAGGGAGAAGAAAAAGAGACATGATACGAGTTGATCAGTAACATGTACTTCATGCAATATACTTCTCTTCAACATGCTACGACTACGACGAACGTTCAAGATGATGCACACGAACCAGATAGTCGCATGCAAAGTATGCTGAGGACGAACTCCAGGCCACACCTGTACTGAGACTCAAGAAGCTGCGTGAAGTCACAAATCATGCATAAGGTACACTGAACATGCTTCAAATACGTTCATATAAGACCACATTGTATTCGCGAGAACAGCTCATCATCCTTCTTTCTGGGGCACAACAGTACCCCCCCCACCCACAGCTGAGCCAGGGGCGAAGCGATGGCTTCGCAAACTGTTTGGTCTCGATTCGCGAAACAGATCACGAATGGCTAAAAGCCACCTGGCCGTGTCGCTGCTCCATTCCAGCCTCTTGCCAGCAGCTTCGGCCTGTGCTGCACAAAAGCAGCAAAGATCTTGAGCGAATCGGTTGTCTTCTCTCCCGTCCTGAGCCCAGTTTTACGTGGATTTGGACAAGCCTCCGATGGAGTCTCAGGCGCGCACAATGCAATGTCGCACACCCACCTGCAATACTGCGGGTCCTGCAGCTCGGACAATGCTGAACATACAGCGCCAGCGCTGCAAAAGATCAGCCTGAGCATAAATCTCCGTGAAAGTTCTGCCTTTGTACTTACCTGTGCGAGCCAAGTGTACGTGCTGCCTGTCAGACGGAAGGCCGGATAGGCACGAGGACGGCGCCAACTTTCATTGTCTGCTGGCCACTCCTCGGTGCGATGTTCGACTGATCACCAACTCAGCGACATTGGAGCCAAACTTTAAATGTCTCAGCAACAGGCGCGAGGTTAGGAGCTGCCTCCGACCTTGGCGGTCGGCTTATCGTCCGCATGCTCTCGGAAACCTCGCAGCCGAGAATAAGACGCTGCCCCGGGGAACCCGTGTGAGCCTCGCACATGGCAACAACGAAAGGGTCCGAAGCGTCTGCCGCTCTGCACTGGTGCACTCAGCACAAAGCCGTCTGATCCACGCGCAACTTGCGCAGCAGGCGACCTGAAAGTCACGACGAGCGTCCTCTGAGGTCGTGGATCGTTTTTCGCTCAGCAGCAGGGTTGGTCGCGAACCACTCAACCTGAAAGCTTGAACAACAAGCTGATGACATCGTCATTCGCCTCGTGAACGGTGCTGCTGGCGATCGCGGGACCGCGCTTGTGGAGTCTGCACCTCGGATGCAAGCTGTGGCTCTTTTCGGGCCCCGAGACTTGCTGCCGCAATGGGGAGGATTGCACGCTTGATGGTGCTTCCGCACTTAGAGAAAAACTCGAGAGATATTGTAGGCATGTGCGAGACTAGATGAATGGCAGACTCTGGGCTGCATGATAACCTGCTACGTCATGGTCAAGCAACCAAGGGAACAGACAAGAAGGCACTGCATGAATTGTATGGACTTGTTTTTCACAGTCACATGAAGAAGGATGTTGGCCAGCCTCGAATTCGAAAAAGCGATCCTGCGGCCGCAAACCTTGCAAACAAATCATGAAAAGTACGAGGCTCGGCTCACCAAGGTGTGGCCTGGCTGCAGGTAGGCGCAGCCTGCATGGCTGGACGGTCCTTGCAAACATCTCGCTGGCCCGGGGTCCGTCCCCACCTTTGAACCATGCTGGCAAGGTGAGGCTCAACACGGGCTGGGCAATGTCGAATGTGCACAACCACTCAGGTCAAGTATGGCTTTCTCAGCTTTCCCTTCACCGCGGTCTCTAATCCACAGTACGTTGGGCTACCGGCCGAATAGCATTTCTGCTATGCAGCCTCACCGAAGTGTTAGCAAAAACTAAGTGTGTAATTCGCGTGTAACAGTACACAGGGTGAGACCCTCGTTGGCACAACAAAACGTGAAGCCTTGCGGAAACCCATCAACAAGTCAATAGGCTTGGCAAAGCTCTGCAAAGCATTGGCACACATGATTTAAACATTTTTCGAACTGAGGATGGCAGACACCAAGCTTGTCTGCGACAGTGTCGAATTACTTTCATCTTTGGCTTCCCAGACAGGTTGCAGCATGGTCCCGCAGGTTCCGGTACACACAAGAGGAAGTTGCAACTGCAGAGCTACCCAAGCTGCTCTGTAGCTGCAAAGTTCAAAGCACGTCTCTAGACTTCTCTAGAGCTTGCTTACTCCCAGACGCCCACGGCAATGCATGCAAGTGCAAGGCTCCTCCAGGTGCCTTTGTAGCTTCTGTCGCTCAGTTCCGGGATAGGTGCCAGCTGCCGGGCTTCGCTTTCCCACTGTTCTTTCAAGAGACGGACAGTGTGGGCTCGAAGGCCGGGCTCAGGGAGATGGCTACATGCAACCACCTCCGGTGGAAGCAGGAAGCCAGCAGATGCAGCGGTGTGGTACATCAGAAGGCTCCGGCTCTCTCCACGCACGGCCCGAGCAAGGGCTTGTCGAGGTGAAAGTGGGAGCACGCATCGCCAGACACAGTGCAGATCCTGGTCCACACGATCAGCTGTCCATTTCACGTAAAGCCGCCATCGTTGCAAGTGCCAGCGCAAGTTTCGAGCGAGATGACCACGGCACAGAAAAGGCTGAGCATCTGTCAGTCCCAATCTGCTACAGGAAAGACTTCGCTTTCCTGGCAAGGCAACTGCTACGAATACTGTGAAGAGCATAGGTGCTGGAGTGACCTTTGGTCCATAGATGCAGACTGCCAATGCAAGAGAACCTAGCAGCCACGCCGCTCGAAGCCTCCATGTCATGCGCGGCTTGCTCTGCAAGCACTCGAGCACGTTGGCACAACTCTCCTTGGAGACGTCTTGATCTTCATTGCTGCTCCTGCTCCGTGCAGAGAGACCATGGTCCTGTACCATCGCCCAGGACGGATCTCCATGCAAGGAAACCTACAGGTCTCCGGCCCTTGAGGAGCATGGCAAGTGGATGCAATTGACCTTCAAGAGACGGTCCGTTCTGCGAGAAGGAGACTGGAGACAGATGTCATATGTTCGGCGCAGCTTTTTCCACGGCCGTGAGTTCACCAAACCTACATCAGGCCACCGAAGCTGGTCGTGTTGAAAAGTATTATACTGCGTCCCCTTGAGGATACCCTCGAGGCCACCACGTCCACACGTGGATCCCTGAGCCACTCTTGGAGGGTCGACAGGGACCGGATGTGAATTACCTGCAATTCCAATCCAAGGTGATGCTGAAATCTCACCGCCGGCCTGCCAGCTATCAGTCACACAACCCTTTCTTGCAGAAGACTGTGTCGGGGATTTCTGCGATGAAGCTATCTTTTTGTCTGGGCTGCTGATGTCTCGTCGGGCGTGAGTGTTGGGAAGGTCTGAATGACCTGCCACAGCCGACAGTTTGCCCTTGTTAGAAACCTGCCCGGCTCCCAGCAGCAGATTTGCAACTTTCCACCGGATGTGTGATTCTATCCTAGGATTGCTACTGTAGCTTACGGAAGTGTTCCGACTCGAATTGCTGATAGCACGCCCAAGAGGGAATGTCGGCGAACGTGCACCTGAATGGGATACAATAAGGAATTCCGCGCGACTGCAGAATGTGGCCTGATTCTGAAAGACTCTTCAGAGAAGATATCTTTCTGTTCGGACCTCGGTCATCGATGCGTTCGAAGCTGCTACAGACTCATTACAAACCTGAAGCCGACATACAACAGGCACATTATGATTTGTCCACACTTGTCCGAGACGCTGCTGCCGTCTCCATGACCTGTGAGTTCAGGTCGTAAATGCGATACACTGAACATTCCCCACAAGGCCAGCTTGCCTTCTGGATGGGTGTTCTCTGCTTCACCTGGCTGCACCTCGATAGATGGGTCTCCACTACTCACTACACCTAGCGTAAGAAGGTCGGACATCAGCTGAAAGGAAGCAGAGACATGAGGAATGAGGGGGGCACAAACGCCGGACCAGGGGAATTTACCTGGACAAATCTGGTCAGTCATCTAGCATCTTCCCGCATCGACTGCTTCCATCTAGCCAGACATCGATGCTGAGAAAACCTTGCCACAGGCCTGCCATAACAAGCCCCGCAACAAGATACAGTTTAAGCAATCTCAGATGCCGCCGCTAAGTCTGAGACTCGGCGTGCACCAGCCGCTCCAGCTGCCCTGACATGAACGTGCCACACGCTTTGAGTGCAAAAGCCCGTGTGTACAAACTCTCTCTTCTTCTTCTACACAGCCATGAGAGGGCAGTTCCCCACATCCACTCTCTTGCTTGCTCCTTGCTTGGGTTCCTAGAGCACGCCTCTCCATGGAGAGGGGGCTCCACTGCTATTCGCGCAGCCGTGTTCCTTGTCCAGCCACCGCAGTGAAGTCGCTGCTCTTTCCCGAGGGCTCAGCATGAAGCTTTTTGAAGCCCCCCAGTGCATTACTGTACTCAACACTTCTTCAACTCAGCCAAAGGAAGGGCATTCACCCCCCCACTGGTTTGCCCGAGTCGGTGTGAACGATGAGTCGAGGCTCAGGTCTGGCACATCCCCCGAACGTAGAACACTAGTTAAACTCCCCTGGCCTCGCGGCTCATCACCGCCCCCCATTCCGGGGACACTGTTCAGCCCTGTTTGGTACTACCCTGCTCTGTGCTGCTCTGTACTGCGAGGGGCATTCCAAAATACACGGCTAGCTTCAGGCTTATGCATGTCCCCCGATTACAAGCACAACTCTCAGCAACTGTACCTACACTGTAGACATCTCTCTCTCTCTCCCTCTTTTCTTCCACCGGGCATGAGGGACGAGTTAGGTCCCTCGGCCGCATGGGCCCCCCACATGTTATGGGGCTTTGAAGGGACTGTGACTCTTTCTTCTTCCACACAGTCAAGAGAAGGGCACTGCACCCCTCTCTACGCGCGAGCGCGCACTGGTTGCGCTGTCCATGTGTGAAAGCTTTGTTCGATGTGGCTCGGGGATTTCGAGCACTGTGACTCTCTCTCTCTCTCTGTCTCTCTCTTCTTCCACACAGCCAAGGAGAGTCAACCCCCCTTCGCACGAGTGCGCCCTGGTCTCCGCGGTCTTTGTATGAAAGCTTTTCAGGATGAGGACGGCCGTATCGCAACTCTTGAACCCCCGCTTCCCTGAACGAACACAATTATCCCCCGGCCTGTGCTCATCCCGAGGCGACTACTGGATCCGTAGTGTTTGTCCCGAGCTAACAGCTGGGACTGGATCGGACTGCTGCACGACAACGAGTACATGACATATGCTCAGGGCAGCTCACAAACCAAGCATGATTGCAAGAGTCCCCCGTTCCCCCGGCAGTGAAGCAAAAGTATAGGATCTCTCCCGACATTATCAAGCAAGGACAGCACAAGACTACATCGTCGGAAGGATCCCTCACGGCTCTCTTCCCCCCCCTTGCATGATAGGCTGCATGATCACCACTATGCTAAGGCCCTGGGCATGAACAGACTGCAATACTCAACTAGCATGCGGGGTTGCCCCGTAGTTTTACAGGACTGAGTTGCCGGGTTTGTCAAAACTAGCAGCATGCATAAGCCGTCTACGATGGCTCCGTTGCGAGTCACTCTCTTTTTTCTTTCATTGGGCATGGGGGACTGTTTAGGTCCCCCGGCCTAGTGGCCCCCCGTATGTTATGGGGCTTTGAGGGACGTGAGATTGGTGGGTCTCGAGTTCCCGTGGTGTCATATTTCGATATGATATCTACAATCGAGAGTGTCTCTCTCTCTCTCTCTATCTACTCGGCGTGGCGGAAGCAGCGCTCTTGGGTGCTTGGCAGTACTCGTAGTCACGATGGACAAGGAGATGTCTCAGGACAACATGCAAGTTCAGCCCCGGCTGTGGTCTTGTGGCTCTCCGGAAACAAGTACAAAGGTTGGGTGCAATCGAAAACATCAGAACAGCAACAGCACTGTCAGGGCCGGGCCGAACTGCAGCTGTTCCGCGTTTTACTGCGGAGCTCCCCCCATTATGCAAGCAAACACTGCACTTTCATGCCTTTCCAAGTCACAACACCCTAGCACAATGCTGTGGGTGGAGCTCCCCTGCTGCTGTGTCCGACATGTAACCAATTGCAAGTGAAGGGTGCTCTGGTAAGCCCTGAAACCCAAAAAAACGAAGGCATCGACACTGACACGTGGTTTAGGTGGCGACAATGCACGGCACTTCGAGACCGCAGGGCTGAGGCTTCAGCAAGCCACTCCTAAGGCCCCCCGGTCCCCCACACAAAGTCAAGCGAGTAAGAACGGTTACAGCGGCCCCCCCTTCGTTTAGTAGGGATCGTGGGACCATAGAATGCCGCGTGCATTCTACGGCGTCGGTGGCTGCGCTCACTGACTGAGTCGGATGGCTCATCCGGCTCACTGTATATCCCCCGAGGCTGGTTCCATGTCCCCCAGCGTCTCTGAATCCCTGCATTGTGTAGCCGCGTGCCATGGAATTGTGGTGGCCATGGGTCCACCGCCGTCGTCGTCATTCCCATTCACTGGGAGTGTGGGTGCCCCACTAGGTTGAGTGCTTCCTGCAGGCTCGGTGACGACTCCCGCTTGGCTCTCTGTGGTTCCACGCAGGGCCGTCCATCTCACAGGTTGTGGCTGCACATTCGCGTTCTCCCCGGCATGTCGTTCGCAACACACACACACACACACCCACAATCTTTGCTTTGCTTTGCTCGGGGTTTGGGGTGAGGGCAGGCCCCCCGCCCCGCGCGTCAAGCGCTACCCCATCCATCATTTTCGACGGATGGGCTCAGCTGTGCAAAGACTGTGTGCCCCCAGACTCGAGAGTACTCCTGAAAGAAACACAAGCAACACCCACAACTGAGGCCCGGGCCGTTACGTAGCTGCTACCGAGAAGTACGGGTACATGGGCGGGTGCCCCCTTACTACAACTTCGGAGCACGAATCTTTGGGCGGGTGCCCCTGGCAACTTCGAGTGTGCACAGGCGAAAACAGCCAGCACCGTGGGGTCCTCAGTCACCGACGAGTGCCCCCAGGAGCCTACGTCTACGGTGGCTTTCTTGACTCTCAGGCGAGCTGGTGCCCCTCAGTCGTTCTTCTTCTTGTGGTGGTGCCCCGACTCCAGCGTGCCAAGGGACCGTGTCTGCGCTCTCGTCCCAGGTAGCTTCAGGCTCCGTAGGTGTGAGTTCCGGGTGCCTCGCGTCGTTGCTGTGTTGCTGGTCTCCTTGAGCTGGTTCTCCTTCGTCGTCTTGGTGTGCCCCTTGGGCTGGCTTCTCTTGCGGAGCGGGTGCCCCTTGTGTACTGGTAGGCGACGTCCTCCAGGTCCTCGTAGAGCTCGTGGTTCTCCGCCGAGAGGAGTAGGTCTGTTGTAGCAGGTGCTGTAGGCTTGGCGAAGGTTGGTGTAGCAGCTCCAACGGCCAAGGTAGGACTGGTTGCGGAGCCAGGGTAGTAGCCGGTGGTCCAGGTCGTTCGAGTCGTTGAGGTAGTCCAGGAGGTCCAGGTAGGTCACGTGGGTCAGGTAGTCCCGGGGGTCGACAGTCCGTGTGTTCCCCTTCTTCGTTGTGCGTGTGCTCCGCCGGCAGCTGTTCAGGCGGAGGTTGAGGCGGTCGTAGTTGTTCAGCAGGTTGAGGACTCTCAAGTGGTTCGAGGGCAGGTAGTGCAGCAGGTCGTACAGCAGGTTGTTGCGGTTCTGGTTCTGGCTCTGGTCGGTGAGGTAGTCCAGGTTGTACGGGTAGCCCAGCTGGTTGTGCAGGTCGGTGAGGTAGTCCAGGTTGTACGGGTAGTCCAGCTGGTCGTGCAGGTCGTGCGGGTAGTTCTGGTTGGTCTGGTTCAGGCTCGGGTCGGTGTGGTAGTCCAGGTGGTCCAGGTAGTCCAGCTGGTTGTGGTTCACGAGGTCGTCCTTCGTCCTGGCTTTGTGCCCCCACGGTGTCTGTGTCGTTCCCTGTGTCCTCCTCGTCGACAAGCTCCACTGGCGTTCCCCAAAACTGCGTCGACCACTGAGTGAGTTCCCCTATGGCCTGCTGTGCCCACTCGTGTAGTTGCCCGTGGAGAAAAGGCGCCAGGCGGCGAAGTTTGGCAAGGGCCTTCAAAGGCCTCTCCTGTTGCTGGTCAGCGGCTGCGGGGTTGCTCTTTCTTTCTTTCTATGGGGGACTGTACACAATGTCTCTCTCTTTCTTTCCCCAGCGCTGTGGTGGAGCCGACTTGCCGCTGTGATGAATCAGTGATGTCACTGTGCTGTCACTCATGCTTTGCCTTAACCTGACAGAACCTCGTTCCCTACTAAAGAAAAGCAAGCTTTCACTTCTCCGACGGGCACTTGCCAGTCTTACGTGCGAGGGGCCGTTGGGCCGTTGACCCTCTCCCTGCATCCTGATTCGTCTGTTGGGAAAGGTTGGGATCAGCAAGTACGTCTTGACAGCTGGCAGACACGAGTGGCCCGTGCACCTATGAGCTTCTGACTTCTGTACTTAAGAGCAATCAGAGCCAGCGACACCCTGCAACAGATGCCATTGTCGCTGCAGCGCCGCCTGGTTCAAACGCTCCATGGGGTGAGCATGAACAACAGCAGACGCCACACTGCCTGTAGCTTGTAGGGTGAACGCAGAGTGGATCGATGCCTGAAGCCAAGAAAACGTGCAGATCCCCAACGCCCGGCAACAGCATGGATGCGAGCATGCCGTCAACCACCCAATCACAGCCATAGCTACATGCAAAGTTGCCGCAGAACCTCGGCCACAGCTGATGCTACAATCGAAGATGAAGGTTGGCCGTGTGCAAAAGATGGTGTCGGCCTCGAAGGTCAGGTCTGGCTTAGCAGCTCGCAGCATCTACTTGGGACCCACTGACATGTCTCACTTTCGCTCTTACGTTCCATCTGAAGGCGGTGCACACCGAAGTTTCCTGTCCCTGTGCCGCATGTCAGACTTCCTTCCAAACCTGGACATCCCATGGTCAGAACCGTGAATCTCAGAATCTCATGGAGGTTACATAAACATGACGCGCGGAGACCATGGGCTGTGGACATGTGCGGGCCTGGCACTCGCGGAGGCGCCGGGGCTGGGCCCGGAGGACATGGCCTCGGAAACTGGGGCAAAGGCGACGACTTCAGATCCTGTGCTCGCCTCTTGGCGCCTTGCGCCGTGCGCCCCCCCCCCCCCTTCTTCAAGCGCGCTCCGGCAACCCCAGCAATCTGGAACGATGCTTGTGCATGCTCCCTAGCTAGCTGACTTGGTCAGCATCAAAAGGCGGCTGTCCAGCAACTCCGTGAAGCTGCAGAACAGCTGCCATTGTGCAGCTTGTGCGGTGCTGCCAAGCGCCATCGTGTAGATGCACGGGCTGCGAAGACCACGATCCATGGAAAGCTGAACCAGCCGCAACACCCACTGCCAAGTCCTGCCGTACAGGACGCAAGCATCATAAACTGCATTGCACAAATTTTTCTATGCGACTGCAGCCAGCACCTGACCTGACCAAGGAGGAAGCCCAGCCACACTACTTACACATGAAACTCCCACAGCAACGAAAAGCCACCCACGGAACCGAAAACCCGCAAGAAAGACATGCAGCAACGGCCCCTTTAAACGACATCAAGCCGTCAAGCCCAATGTTCTAATGTGCTCGGACAGTTGCAAGAACAGCTGGGGTGACTAGACATCCTCTGTAGGATGAGTCAGATTCGCAGAATTCCAACCACATCACTTTGACTTCCTGGTCGCAGTAGTACTATCGTCGCCGCAATGGTGGTGGCAGCAGCGGCAGTGGCAGTGGCAGTGGCGGTGGCAGTGGTAGTGGTGGTGGTGCTACTGGTGGTGGTTATGGCAGTGGCGGTGGCGGTGGCGGTGGCGCAGACGGTGGCAGTGGCATTGGTAGCAGCAGTGTCCACACGCTTTATGGCTGAGGCGATGGTATTCCTGCTGCCTGAAAACATCGCGCCTGGATGCTGCACATCCACTCATCGCAGAATTGAGCCCGATACCCTCCAATTCCAAACGTAAGAGCGGAACGGCGCGTGTGAGCTGCAAGGCATCTTGCCAGCAGGCACCTATTTCGCATGCAGACAGCACGCAGTTGCAGTGTACCTGACCAAAGTTGGGATGGCGGGGCATTAGCCTTTGAGTCGCTTGCCTCCAGTGCCCCGAGCTGGCAACTGAATGCAGTACTACTGCTGCTGTCCGAAAGTCTGGTGCCAAGACCTTACCAGTCATGTCTTGGTGCAAGAGATCGACAATCTCCCACTTGGAACACGTTGCAGTTGCCCCCATGGCTGCATTTGCACAACCCACATCTGGCAGAACGCTTGCCTTGCGAATGCCTTGCAAGAGGTGCAGCCCGACCTCCCACTCGTAAGCCGCTTCACAGGCACTCAAGGCGGTGGTGTAGCTTATGTGCCCGGGTTTCCTGATGCTTTGGAGCAAAGTCAGCGAAGCTTGCCAAAGACCACGCTGACATGCACCCATGCACGCATTGGTAACACCACGGTCGCGTCCAAGGAACTTTCCGCCGACAGCGAGGGCATGCAACCACTGGCCAGAAGCTCGAAAGGCCTTAACAACAGCACTGCAAGCCACGGCGCTGCGTGTGCCGTGTCGGTAGAACATGGATACGGCAGATTGCCAGGATGCTGCATCACCATAGGCACTGATGGCTGTGCTGAATGTCACGATGTCCCCAGACATCCGTAGTCCCAGGCAGGAGCCAAGTATGCGAAGTGTGCTGCACCAGTTGCGGGCAGATGCCATGAGAGTGTTGAAAGTAATCAGGTCCGGCCTTACCTTCTTACGCGCCAGAGAAGAGAACGTTGTGTGCGCCTGCTGCCACATGTCGCATCTGCCCTGGGCATGCATCAAGGCATTGAAGCTGTCGATGTCTCCGAAGGAACCGAGCAAGGCAGCAGACTTTGGCCACACCAAGTTCTTTGCGCAAAGAGCGATGGCACTCCGAAAGCTCGTCAGGCTTGGAGTCACAAGCATATCGCTTGTCTGGAAGAGGACTTGTAAAGAGATCGTCCAACGAAACTGTGCAGAGACACGGTAGCTGCTCCATGCAAGTGGCAGCGGTTTGCTCGAACCCATGGGCAAGCAGCCGACATCTACACGTCCAAATTTGAGTCGTGCCGGCTGCAGCGCACACAGCCGACTTGAGACTTGACGGCGACTTCGTCCCGTTACAACGGCTGAAAACCAACCTTGGCATGCGGCATGCTTGCAAGCCCTCCTACCTAGTATCTGTTACTATCTACGGTTGGAACGTGGAGAGCTTTAGGAACAGCCTCTGTAGGTGCGCTGGGGTCTCTAAGATTCGGTCGGATGTTGAGGACACTCACACTGTTCGGCACTTTCGACAGGCTGGCAAAGAACTCCCGCACAATTCCGGCCAGCAACTCTGGGATCCTGTGGACCAGGTCGTGGCTCTCACAGATTCCAAGGACAAGATTGCAGCTTGTGATATCCAGCCTCCAGCTACTTGCCATGTCATCCATAACTTGCAGTGTGGTTCGCCAGCAACTGTCTGAGCTGTGCACCCTGCAGGCGGCAGCAGCCGAGCTGTAAGAGATCTGGTTTGGCACAATGCTCCACTCTGGCATCCGAAACAGCAAGGACAAAGGAGCTCGCCAAACGTCAGCATCTTCACCGGTCTCGCATGCACTAATTGCAGCACTGATGCTGACAGCATCCAGCCTCAGCCGATGAGAACGGACACCATGGAGAAGCTGAAAAGCTGTTTTCCATCTCTGGGCCTTCTCACAGACGCTTATTGCAGCACCGAAGCAGGCTTCATCGAACACTGCCAAGCTCAGAAGCCATACCGCAATCTGCCAGAAGCCTCTTGGCTCGCAGGCATTGATCGCAGCACTGCAAGTCACCACACTCTGCTGCAGAGACTGTCGGGACATTTGCGCTATCAACCACGGTATGGTTTGCGGGCTAGGACCACATGCCTCAAAAACGGCTCTGTAGCTCGACTCATCTGGTGCTATGCGGCAATCCATCATCCTAAGCAAAGATCCGACAGCACGTGGCCAGAGGTGCTTCACTGCTTGAATGACACAGTTCTTTGCAACAATATCTGGCCGTAGCCTCGAAGCTTTCATTAGTGAGTACACATCTACTGCAATTCGCCATTTCCCAGACTTGGTGCACGTGTCCACTATGGAGTTTAACCTAAGAAGGTCGGGCCCAGTGTGTCTCTGAAGGCCCCGGATTGCCCAATGCCAGCGGCTGAGGCAGGTGAAGAGAGCATTGAAGGAACCGGCATCTGTGCGCAGGCCCAGAGTCCACATCCGCGAGACCACCGCCAGTGACCGCTCCCAAGTCCCTCTGCCAATCGAAGCGCGGAAGCATGCCATGTCCAAATCGATGTGGTCTAACAGGACCTGGGCCGCTGGCCAGCTTTCACAGGAGAGCAGAGAGCTGCAGGTGTACTGATCCGGCTGCACCGCTCCGTGGCGCATCGCAATAACAATTGCCTGAGCGGCTTCCCAGCGCTTTTGAGTGCAGGTCTTGATCAAGACGTTGTGCGTGATCTGATCAGGGGTGATGGCACGCTCACGGGCGACAGTTGAGGCAGCCTGCCGCCAAGCAGAGAAAGGATGCATCGAGCTGAGCAAGGAGTTGAGACTGACCACGGTCAGGCGCAAAGAGCATGACCTCATGTCCTGCAACAGGGCTGCGGCCAGTGACCATGAATAGCACCGCCCTGCTGCAGCAATAACGACATTGACGGCAACAGTTGTCAAGAGATGCTGCGCTCGCAAATTCGCCAAGAGGGCCAAGGCTGCATCGGTTTGCCCTTTCTTCACCAAGCCGTTGAGTACAGACGTCGGCGATTTGGGTGAAGTATGCGATGCGCGCCAGGCCATTCCACAAGCAGCCAGTACTTAGCTACGGCATGCTGCGGGAAAGAACCTTTCTGCAAGCGATGCACGTTCCTGGCGTGCCTTTCATGCATCCGCAAAACAGCAGCGAGCAAGTTGACTGCCAAGGGCCAAGGGGTCGACCGAGCGGCGCCGGGAGATCTCGAGGATGGTCTGGAGCACCTGCAGGAAGGCCGGGCCCCGTCCCTGTCAGGCCATGACCTGACCAAGACTAGCTGAGAGGGCCCGGGAGATCTTCCCGAACCGGTTCCCTGCGAAATGGCCGGCAACGTGGCCTGACACAAACGGGTTCAACTCTCGATGGAAGACAGCTTTGTCAGTAAGCAAGCCGGGATGACGGACATGTGCCTAGACAAGGCGACAAAACATATTTCTCGCAAATGCTAACTGGTCTTCATCTCTTTACAAGTAAGATAGCTGCCCTGGCGGCCCTGGCGGTGGCGTGAAAGATCTGGTCGGGGTAGTTGAGCGCGATACGGGCGGCCTTGACTTTGTATTAGTCGGCACTGACAGCGACATGCAGCTGTTGCCGGTAAGAGCATTGCAGCAACTCAACTTGCCAATTCGTGGACAAGCGCCACACGTGTTGCCAGGTGTGCATGCTGGAGACCTCTGCGAGAGCGCCGCTGAAGTTCTGTGGTCTGCGAGAGACCAAAACAACGATCTGGAGGCCGAACACACTTCGCCCAGCCGCGCGAGCTTTGTGGCCTCAGCCACGAGCACCGACAAAAGAAGAGAGCAAATCCTTCAAATCTTTACGTTTCTCACCAAGGCACCGGAAGTGAGACCAGCCTGGAAAGTGCAACACGATCTATCCAACATGTCATCCTTACAGCGCAAGTCGACGGCCGGAAAGCCTGCAGGTCCATCAATTCCCGCGAGCCAGGTATCGACCGTAAACCTGACCGTAAAGCATGCGAGTGATTGCGAACGCACCTGGCAGATGAGGGCAGCTTGAGGCTTTGAGGATGATGCCATTTTGCAGCTCCTGCATTGCCTCGTGGTGATGCCCCAGCCTGGCAGCAGTCGAGCAGGGTTAGAAGCCCATCAGCTCCACTTAAATCGAAGGCAAAGGAGCTCCCAGGTGGCTTTGACCTTTCGAAGATAATGAGAAGATGTGGTTCCAACATGCTCCAACACATGGAACTGAAATGCCGGCTCGCGGCAAGCAGCAGCCATCCCTTCGTGTAGTCGCTTTTTAGCTTGACGCAGTGCTGTGCATCCTTAGGCCCAAATGACGGAAAGGAGCAGTCGCCGGCAATAGTTCGCAAGTGGGGCCTCACGGCACTTTACCCAGTCTTCCACAGCCTCTGTACACATCTCTGCGCATCAATCATCACCAAACGATATTTGATGCCACGGTTTGCCACCCGAGCCTGGTAGCACAAAGCTCGATTGCCAAACCTCTGCAGCGCGGCAAGCTGTGCTTCATAACGTTGGAGAATCATTGTGTCAGTCCTTGAGTAGCTGCAACATCTTACAAGACGAAAGCGGTGCCACATAAAGCCGGTCTCTCCACACGTGCCGACTGGCAAAAAGATCAGGGCTGCACAGTGAGCCGAGCATGCGAGACCCTTCTGAGCAAGATTGCTGGACAACTCGCGCCTACGACGTGCGATGTGATGGCATGCCCTGGGCATGCCCAGCGCCCGCAACGATGTCGCGCAACTGGGCTTCTGGCAGCCGATGGTCGTTCGGAAGGAAATGCAAAGCCTGCATCTACGAGTAGGCCAAGGGCAGCCAACAGTCCACGGTTTGACTGGCTCGTTAAGAACACCAAGACCGTGGGCTCTTTCGGCCTTGCCATACTCGGCCATGGCAGCCTGAAAGAGCTTCACCGACTCCTGCCTGAGCAGAGGTCAGTCTCGGACTCGTTCTCAAGCCGATCTCAGGCCGGGAAGCTTTGGTCTCATACGTGCTGCCTTTCCTAGGAGGAACTGACATGACCATAACATCACACACACACACACACACAAACACACCATGTCACGCATTCACATAAACACCCGAACAAGCGAAAACAAACCTGGAAGACCCTAGTAAACATAAAGCGAACGAGCAAAGAAAAAACACGGGGCATGATGATAACCAGAAAGAAGTCCGGGAGGCATTTCCTGAAGTTTAATACTTCCAGAAGTCTTCTGCTCAGTCTCTTCACTATATATTACTACAGCCTGGAAATCCCAAGGGTTCAAGCACGGTTTGCTCAGACATATCATGACATATCTAGACTTGCAGAAAACATAATGACATAGCGTGTGCATGCACCTTCTGGAATTGCTAGGGACGCCCGTGTGGCTGTTTCAAACGAAGGCTGGACTAGGGGGTCTACAAGACAGGAACGCCTGGAAACGGTCCGGCTGGGTGCGCTCTCTGTGCCACGGCATGCGCGTCTGACTCTGCAGCTCATGGCGACAGATGTCGCCAGCTCCGGCTGCCAGGCGCTCTGCACTGCGAAAACACACGCAGCTGCGCTGCAGTTGCAAATCTAGTTTAGAGGTTTGCTCTGGCTTTCCTCCGTCTAGCAGTTCGGCGTCATGCCTCTGCACACATTGGTTCTTCGGTGGCTTCCATAGTCGACACTTCACATCCCACTTGCATGTGTGAGTCAGTCGCAAAGTTGTCTCAAGCTGCTTAGGCGGCAGCACTCCGCGCAAATTGGTGTAAGGATCTGCATTTCGAGCCACTTCTCGAGCCTGTTGCGATGTCAACAACATCAATGTTGCACATTGGGCTGCCAAACTACCGGCTTCGATTGCTGACAGTGCCGTCCTTGCAGTACAAGTCGTTCCCCTGACGTCGAAACACATTGGACCTGCAAGGACATGAACGTGCAGTGCGGGCTTCTGCTTCGTAAGGGTTGTTGAAACCACCCATCCACCTCTCCAGTGGTGTTCCGACGACCTCCGCCAAGAGTAGCTGTCGGACGCAGGTGGACCCGTCTGACACATGAGCCGTCCTGGGAGCCCTCAGGCAAGTAGCTACTCGCCATGGCAGCTCAGCATACGGCCTGCGTGCTGCGACAGGGCCACCGAAGAAGTGATGGGAAAGAAACACGTGGGCTTGCAAAGAACAGCACGATTGACTCAGCAATAACTGGTGACAATGAGGCCCTTGGCTGCCGGCCGTCATGAGATTGGAGCATCGGTAATTCCGCTAGAGCGCTTAAGCTAGCACCCATCTGCACTTTCACCATGCTTCACCCATGCACCGAGACCGGTTTTCCGACTGACCGTATACTTGCATGTACCCTACAGATTGTATCGACTGCTGCGGGTCAGCGTTTCCATGTATCATACACTTGCTGTGGAGCACACATTTCGTGAAGACAGCAGCTGCTAGTGGCAGGGATACGGCTAGATTCATCTGAGGCATATGGCATCGGTCTTCCTCTCTGCTTTTGCAGACTATCGGTGAAATCCAGCGGGAACTGGGAAGCAAAGATGCCAGCACATCACTTGTCAGTCTCGCTTCTTGGCAATGACCTCGCAACCGGACCGGCTCCGACTGTGACTGTGGCTGCGGTGGCGAGGGTTGGAGCCTTTTTCTTGGCATCTGCTGCACTGACGAGGGAGAGGGTCTCGTCCTCTGAATAACCAAAGCGCGCCTCACAGTCCAACATAGAAGTCATGGAATAGTCATAGTCAAAACCGGTCAGGTCAACTTCTCAGCGGCCTTGTGTCTCTTGAAGATGCCAACGACAGCATCGGCAACCTTCTGGTGCACCTGGCTTGTCTCAGACCAATATCCACATCCTGCTTATCGTGCACCCTCTTTTTGTCCTCTGCCAGAGCACCTCGTTCAAGTACGTCTCGTCAACCGGCTTCTGCTGCGTCACCTTGTCTGAAGCGCTGCTGAAACAGCGGCCTGGCCCTCTGGTTCTTCGACGCCTTAATGGGCTCGCCCCAGACGTAGCCAAGTGGAGGATCCAGAAATCCCATGAGAGTAATCCCTCGTCCACGCAGCCTCAGAAAGGGTGAAAAAACGGACATGCGGGTGAAGCGGCGCGTGAAAGGCCACGAGGTCTGCACAACGTTCCACTCATCCTTGGCAGGCACTACGTACGTCCATCTCAGAGTCTGCGCCCCACAGCGACACGGTTGTGGCACAGGCCTTAGAGGCCGAAGGAGGCTCTGAATGAAGTGCGGGAGCCTGATGGTGTGGTGAATCCACCTCGCTTGCTGGTTCATGCTGCGTCGAAGACTTGGCAAGGCATCTTTCATGCCATGGCCGCTTTTCGCCGAAGCAGAAGCCGGGGATGATGTCCATGCCACTTTCAATGGCAAGCCTTTGCTGGCGCAAGGGATATCACCACTCATGTCAGGCCTAACTGTTGTACGCTCTCTCTTTGGCCACGAAGCTTCACGAAGCCCTTTCGGTCTGTCATCACGAGCTGTGTGTCCTGGCAGCGCGTGGGTCCGGATTTGCCTGGTGAATTCTGCTCCATCCTTGGACTCGCCATCCGTAAGGTTCATTTCGTCAATGCCGCCAGGTAGCAGGATGATGTTCTCCCCTGCAGGTTGTCAGATTTGCCAGTCGCTGGAGTTGTGCTATAACTCGGCTATGACTCAGATGCCTCGTCGAACGGCCCGCTCGAGCGCCGGCCTTGTACACAGTCTTAATTTTCATTTTCGCGCGTTACGGACGTGCAACCAAGCGTAGCCCATACGCCAGACGCTACTGGCTCAGTTCTGCGCTTGGACGCGTCGATGCAACCACAGAACAGGGACATTTCCCGAATGCCTCATCGCTCTCGCGGGGGCACGGCAATGCACCTAGTTTCGTCGTGAGTCAGATTCTCTTTCCACACCTGGAAGGAAGAATGCTGCACCGAAGCTTCCCCAACCTGAACCATAGCAGGTGCTGGCATCGCGAACTTAACAGCTTCGAGCGGGGGAAGCAGACGATGAATGACTTTGCCCGAGGCTAAGGCGGGCGGCGATGCCTCTGGCAGCGAACCCATGACGCTTGGTTTACCACCGCTGCCTAGACCTTTGACACAGCATTAACATGGATCCCGTCTTCTAAAGTTGCAGGCTTTCACAGGTACTAGTATTGGAGAACCATAGTTGAAGGGCTACGTCTTCGGACTCTGGTCAAGCGTTTTCTTGCCTGGGAAAAGTGTCCGCCAACAACCAACTCCACCGGAGAAGGCGCGGCAGACACCATAGACACCTCCGAAATACTCAGAAGGACAAACAGTGATAACAAAGGACAAGACCTCAGGCTTCCACCGTGTGGATACATAGCGAAGAGGTACTTCCCCTTGCTTGATTACTCGACTCATGTGCTTTGCATACTTCCCGCTCGCAGTCAGCGGCCTTGGAATCTGGAGCTGGGCCTTCTCGAATTACAGTGGCGTCGTGATAGCTGAGGACATAATCCACCAGAGGGCCATAGAGCAGCCTGGCAAGGCGTCTCGGCCCCGGCCTCAAGGCGGAATCTCTCTGCCACCAAGGTTCCAATGGAAGGGCCAGCCCTTGCCCAAATGAGGTCTATGTGCCTGGCAGTGTCTGTGCATCAGAAGCAAACACTGAAGGTTAGAAACTCAGAATCGAGCGACAAGCTGTACAGTGTATATCAAGGAGAAGCTCCAGAGCTTCGCCCACGAGCACCACCCGAGAGCCCATGGAGACCTTAGTCTGATCTCAAGCAGAAAACTGAAAGGACTCTGATTGCCAAAGCTTCCAGCAGAGCCAGCCACACCAAAGTGCCGACCTTGCTCGCCGAAAGCGCATTGGTTCCCAACATCAACATGGATTGCCGTGGGAAAAGCTGACCACGTAAGGAAATGATGGCTCCTGGCTTTCATCTGTTTCAGATTTTCGCCAGGAACCATGTATCGAATCGTCAACCCCCCCTTCCGGCTTGCACCTTTACCGCGAGTTCCCCATATTGCCTGTTCTGGCTCCTCGTCCGCAGCAAAACACCGGCTCAATTCGCTCAATTCCGCCGCCATCTATAGGTGGAACATGCGTTGGGGCTCCCTTCAACTCGATATTACAGCCTAGACTCTATTGTCCTGAGATTAAAAAATAGGAGAGTTCGATAGAGTTCATCCCCCTTGTCGCTGAGTTGTCACGACGGACCGGATACACATCATATGCATGTTACGATTTAACTCGCCATGTGGGCAACAAGGTAACGGTCGCGTGACTTTCTTGTGCCAAAGGGTTCCACATAGACGTGTTTACCGGTACAAACCCCTCACCCTAGCTTGCACTCTCTGTGCTTGGGAAGAACGGTTGGTTGTACCCTTTTGGTTTGCTTCTAATTTTTCGGGTTTTAACACAACTCACTGATCACACCAACCTCATCCCTCGACCGGGTCGCCAACCACGTTGCTTACTTGTGACTTTCCAAAACCCTGTTTGCGGCCGTGCGGCATTGAAGCTTATTTTCGGCGCTCACAACGTTGTGACTTTGGTTTGCGACCTGGTAGGGTTTCGGGTTTCCCACCCAGCATCTTCTTTACAGAAAACAGCGTCAAGGCGGCCCGCGTTTTTTAAGATGCAGAAACCATGTCGTACTGCATCGTAGCAGTTTCACGCCCTGGTGGCATGCATTTGTGGTGGCAAGGCTTTAGCATATTTCAGTAACTGTAGTATTTCATATATATATATATATAGGCGGGGTGATGGTCTTTTCAGGTGCCATGTTCCAACACATGGAACGGAGTTATCAAGCACTTGCGCCGGATTTATCGAGAACGGGTCGGTATTATCGGGCGCAAGGCAGGGGCTTTTCAGGCACATGGGAAAAATGTTTCAAGACACGTGCACCGGATTCCCTTAACCCTAATCCCTAAACCAAACAAAACCTGCAGATGTGAATGATATTTCCTGCGCATGTTCTTGATGATGCACGCGCATCTTTGATAAATCACGCACTTGTCTCTGATAAAGCTGGCCTGTATTACCGAGAGTTTGTCGCCCTGTGCGACCTTTATGGTTTCAGGCTACCTCAGGGTTTCGACTCTCACACTCGGAAGGGTTTAGGGCTTGGATTGCGACCTTTGGCTTGAGGGTTTGCGATGCATGCCTCAAAAGGGCTTAGTTTTTCGAGTTTGGGGTTTGCCAGCCCAAAACTTATTCGGGTGTTTCACGCTCGCACCAGGCAGGCATGCCATCCACGACTTCTGGCGTTTCGGGTACACTTCCATGACTTTTGAAGGATCTTTTCTTGGGGAATTCGGGCGAGGCGTCTCTGTGTGCGCACCACAGCTTGAGGGGCCACTACAGGTGAGCGGCCGACTACAGGGACCACAATCATCCACCCAAGGAGAGGAACCTCAATATGCATGACAATGGAGATTGCAGCGAGCAGGCCCGTCGCCTGCTTGACCCTTGTCTAGTCACCTCCCCCAAAACATCCCAACACCAAGAAGAACAAATTACGGGAGGCCTTGTGAATCACTAGCTGGAAAGCCGGATCCCCTTCTCCGATTTTGTCTCCGGACTTTGGAGAATTGTCGGGCCTGCTGCGGTCCATAGCAGAAGCAGGCCCACCGAGATTGAGGCGCCCAAACACCACCGCACAGACAAATTTTACTTTCCCGCCGTTCGGGAATCAGAGGCATATCCCGACACTCAGATCGATGGACATCCAAAGCATCAAGGGCCCGTCGACAGCTTATGTCATTCTTGTCTACCTCCTTCGGAAAGTCGCATGTTGTGTTGTTGTCGCGGCCGGCTCATCTATTGGTCGACGACTTTTCTCCGGCCAGTTGCGCATGTTTTAGCTGTATGATACCGACAAGCTTGTCGTCGGCTTGTTCCAAGTCACCAGTGTTGCAAATAAGAACTTGTGCTTACATGCCAGAAATCATGCATATCGCAAGTGCCCCTGCGCATTGATTTGGGTATACTATGGTGTACCGTCATATGCTGCATGCACAGACATTGTCTACACAGTGCGCTGGCCCACGCTGCAATCCGGCTTGCCACTGCAACAAGCTGCAACAAGCTGGAGCTCCGGCTGGCCAGAAGAAAAAATAACCTTGACGCTCGACAGCACTGTCTCCAATGAATGCTAATCATTGCATGCATCTGCGGCTCACCAGCTCTCGAAAACCCATGATACCGATCAAGAAGCTCGTGAAGAGCAGTTCGCACGCCACCTGACCGCAGCAGTGTGCAAACAAAGGCGGCATGTCACGATGCCGGGGCCGCGCCTGCAGCACGTTGCCGGGAAAAGATCTTTGTCGCTCAAAGCGCACCTGCATCAAGACGAATCCCATGGCTCACACATCGCGTCTCAGTGTCACTACCTTCGCTCCTTTTCGTCGAAATCATGCCCTCTGTGGTTCTTTGTCGCCTCCACGCTGCCTGCTGCGGCCGGTGGGGGCAAAGGCCTGACAACTGGTCGAAGGATGACTCCAGTGCTGACCCTGCAACGCTGTGGCCAAGCCAAGCGGCTTGGGCGCTGAGGCAACCGGCCACATGGAGCATATCGGCCATCTGAAGCTACGAGAATGGCAGCGGCCACCTGCAGGCTGGCCTATGCTGGCCTCACACGCGAGTTGCTCGTCACGTCTTGCACTCGTTTGTCGCCGCAAAAGCATGGCAAGTCCAAGTCTCTCGGACGAGGCTCCAGTCTTGGACGGAACCGGACATAGCCTCTAGAGGCCCGAGTGCTGCAGCTAAACATATCGCACGATCAGGGCAGGCTCAGAATACATCACACATTCAAGGTAAATGCCAAACAGCTGCGAGCTGTTCAATCGAAAATCAGAACCACTGCGAAGCTTCTTCAAGCAGGCGATCCCCGCCCGAGCGAGGCAGCATCTGTACATGTTTTATGCCGGCTTCTCCTCAAATTCATAGCTGCAGGAAATGACACCGTACGGCCACATCTTTGACCAGTCTTCTGCTCGAGGCTTGGCTTTCAAGTGATCCATCACTGCATCTATTTCAGCTGGGACCAACATGTTTTCGTTCAGTTGGGCAAGCTTGAGTGGCTGCCCACGATAGGGCCCACCCTCGAACATCTTTGCGCCAGCTCGTGCGCAATCTGTCAGCGGATCAGCGGTGCGGAGGTCCCTGAACTTTCCGAGCTCGTGAGCTGCTGCCACGTGTTTGGATTGCGAGGCTGTAACACTGGGGTCCGACATTTCAGAGGCCTTCAGCACATCCTTGGAAGAAGAGCTGGGGTCTTGCTGTGAGTTCTCACGTAGCTCAACTGGGCCTACAGTTGGCCCAAAGACTTTTCGTAAGTCCTGGAGATCTTGTACAGTGAGGCTGGCGGATCGCAACTCCAGGAAGGACAGCATGCCGGTCGCTTCGTGTCCCAGTCGATGAACGCCTGCAGTCGCATCACAGGGAATCCAGCCAATTCCTTCAGCGAAGAATTCGCACTGAACATGTGGAGCCACGACTGACCCACATGCATCGAACACAGCCTGCCCATACTTGAAGCCAAGTGATATGCGTGCTGGGATCTGGTGTGCTCTCAATGCAAATACGAATGCCACATTGAAGGAGGAACAATCGCCTCGTTTTGCCTTCCAAATAGAGGTTGGCAGGCTTTTGAGATCCGTCTCTGCCAATGCCACGTCATACTTGTAGCCGTGACGGAGATGTCGTCCAAGTCGAACGGCATAAGCTATGTCACGTTCCCCACCTAAACGCCCCAATCCCTGACTTGAGAGCAGTGAGCGAAGCTCCCTGCCGTCACAGGCCAGGCTGGATGCCCTTTCCTCGGGTGTAAGGACGGGTACAGGGATCACGGCATCGAGCCCACCCTGGGCCCGGGCCACCGAGTCTTCCTGCTGAACCCGGACTTGCTGGTTCACAAAGTCATGCTCCACCGAAAGTTGGGAAAGCTGGTCTCCCGGCAAGTTGAGCAGCACAAAACTCTGAAAGTCAGTCGTCGCACTATCGGTCAGACCGCGTACAGACACGCGATGCGAGGCATATCTGGCATGACCCTCCTTTACCGTTCGGAGTTTCGGGATCAGAACTATGTATCTACTGCTAAGCTGATTGCCAATCAGGCTGAAACGAACACGAAAAACGTGGCGCGAAGCCGATATGACCTTGAGCATGAGTGGTGCGTTCTGCCAATCGACGTCACCCTCGGATAAGTTTCGAAGGAGTTCTGGACGACAGTCTTTTGCATCGGGTGCTTCAGACCTACACAAGCCATCGGGTTGGCACATCTCTGCCCAGAGCTCTTTGGGAATGGTTGCTGGCTCTATGGGGCCGACATCAAAACCACCGATCCCTTCAAGCACAGGATCTGGCCCAGAGCAAAGCTGAAGGTTTTGCAGGCAAACTCGGAAAACCTCCCCTGCCGAGGACTTCATGAGATACAGATCCACTGACTTCCCATCGGCGGATGGGAGGGCGCGAGCGCCGGCTATCTCGCCAGCCCTGTCCAGAAGCTTCTTGAATGTTTGCCGGTGACTCCCAACTCGGCAAGTCAATCCTCCATCCATACATGTGGCATCTTCAGTGCGCATGGCCATATACTGCATAACTTTGAAAGCCATGCGGACGATCAGCGGACCGCTAGCCACCCCGGGAGGAAGTGCGAAGGCGCCTCTGCCCGTAGCCGTCCGCCAAAGAGGCTTTGGTGGAGACTCAGGCAGACCGGACACGTTGCGGACAATGACATGCCTTAGCTTCTGCTGAATCAGTCCGGTTTAAGCCGATATCTCCGTAATGACATATCATCACACATTCAATTCAGCACACACGACGGAAATCCAACATTTGCGTTTCTAACTTCTCAGTTGCTGGAGATCGCTCACGGACTTCTCAAAGTTGCCACGGCTTCCAGGAATCATTTTGTTTATCTGCTGAACGACTTCGCTGGTGGATAAATGTGAAGGTGTCGAAGCCAGCATGGTTGCAACGAAGGCGTCCCGTCCCACTGGATCAGCGGCATCTGGACCCAGAATTTGCGATTCTGAGTTTTTGAACGTTGCTGCCACTAGCTTTCTTGCAATGGCAAATTCTGACGAACGCAGCAGGCCATCACCATCCTCATCGAAGGCCACGAACAACCGAGCCAGGGCATCCCTGACATCTTTGTCTGCGGGCGAAGCAGTGCGATGCCCGATTGGAGACTCTTCATTTTGAGCTAAACTCAGTATGCCGGCTTGGCCGGTGCTGCGTCTGGATGCGGCAGATTTGCTCGCCGACGTCGCCGAAGCGGCAGTCTGAGTTGCAAGTTCTCTCTTCTTCTCTGCATCTCTCGGCGCACTTGATCGTCCTCCGGAAGTGAACGGTGAGACTGACAACGACAAGGCACATGCTGGGCAAACTAGCGTGGTCCTGCAGCTCCTGTCAGTCCAAGAATACTTTTTCCGGTAGAAGATAAGGGACGCCTGTCACCTGGCAATTCACGCAGGGCTGGCGAGCTGGCATAGACCCATTGCATTGCGTCCAGCTCAGCAACCACAGCCCTGGGCTCATGTTGGTACGACTGAACCGCTGCACTACAGCTTGGCAAACCCTGCCTGCATCCAGAATCTTGGCCGGCATGATTTGCCTGCATTCCATGTGGCTGCGGCTCGCAGTTGTTAGCCGCTACGTACTAGCTACCAGATTTAGGTCGGCCATCGGACCATCGAATCCCGCAGCTGCTTCCGGCCTCGTTTCGTACCTACGGACATCCTGAGCTACGACTGGACCTACTGAATGGCCGCAGCAAGCAGAAAACGAGTTTGGAAAGTCAAACTTCGCAATGCCCAGTGATTTTTCAGTCGAAGAGAACCTGTTCTTTGCAACGCCGCGACACGATCAGCACAAACACTCATTGACCAGAAGCGCTTACCATGACAGACGCGGAACAGGTTTACTTGCCGCGAAGGGTCCAGGAGGGTCAAGTCTGGGCCCCAGGGGCACCCAGGCGCAGTGTCACGAAAAGTCACGTGAGACACAGACCTATGCCATCTTGGCAGGCTCTCATGAAATCCGTCCCACATAGAGTCATAGAGCAGGGTCACAGCGTGATGGACAGCTGGGGGAGCTTGAGCTTACTCATGTGTAATTAATGGCGCCAGGCTGAGCACGAGCTGATCTGTGCTACGAATCCACGGTACTCTCGCGGTCTCCATCTGCGACATGCACTATCGCTTCCGATTTTGGGTGATCTGCTTCAGCTGGGCAGTAGGCATGGTTTCAGCATCATCTGTCACAAGACCGACTCCTGTCAATCGTGCGACTCACAAAGAAATCAGTTCATCAAATGCTTTAAAACGGGATGACGTATTCGGGGTAGCTGATAAGACTCTCGCCAGCTCCAGAGTCTCAACAACGTCGCCGGTGGAAGTTGGATGAATCGGCGCTCGGTGAAGGGTTGGGAGCACCAGAAATGTTCGTTCTTCGCATGGCGATGGCGCAGCGGTCACTCTGGAGCTGCTTGCGAGCCTCTGGATCTGCTAACTGGCGTCGTGCTTGCTAGGAGACGTCCAGAGGATGTCGAATAAGCAGCAGAACGCCGGCCCTGGGCCGAACTGGCAAAACCCACCACAGAGTCACATGGTGGCCAGGGCTCTAGAGAGCTTCCCTGCGAGCCATGAGGATGCAGGGACCATCAAACTTACGCCGATCACACCAGGGCCTTGCCTGCTTACTTCAAAGTCACGTACCACAAGGTGCAGAACATTTTGCTGCGGCGTTGCAACCGAGCTAGGATTCTACAGTTGATGCACGAATTAGGGCATTGCCGGCTCAGCTGCTGGTAAAGTGACTAAGGATCACTGCAAGCAGTCGCCACAGCTCAGCCTGCGATACCCATGGGTATCGTACGAAGCATTGTAGCTTTCGAATTGTAGTGCAAGCTAAACAACTACATCGGCTCCGGGTCACATATCTCCATCAGCGCACAGCATGATGCCACGTCTGATGAGCGGTAGCTGCGCGATGGCGGAAGCCACATCCACTGCTTCTACGAATCCAACCCAAGAAGGTCTCACGCTCATACACAGGCTGCAGCGGGACCGAATGCAGCGCTGAATGCAAAGAAGGTGCAGGAGAGACTGGGTATATTGGGGATGGCTGCCACCCAGGCGACATCATAGGCCCATGGCTGCACAAATTAGGATGTGCAGGGCTGTCCCACTGCCATCCATGCCGAGCTGGAGGCACACCGCTGCCGTCCAGTCTGGGGCTCGCCATGGCATTCGACGTCCCGTAATATTTTGAGCGTCGTATGGAAGTGGCCTGTGCAATCTCACGTTGCTGAGTGTCGAGTGCAGCCTTCTCCAAAGCCGACTGAATGTAGCCAGTGACGCAGTTTGCGGTGGTGCGACCTGCAGCCCTCAATCCTCCAAGAACAGGCTTGGCCAAGGCGATGACAAGTCGCGAGGCAATCAGTCCCGCTTTGGCAACAGTCTTCACGGTCACGATGCCTGTACCAGCCATGAACTCGGCAGTGCCGAGCACCTCCTTTGCTGTGGCCGCCAGGACGTCCTGCCATTCACAACAAACCCGTTGTTGGGACATGTTGGGACAAGCTCTTCTGTCAAGGGTATTCAGAATATTGAGTCAAGGGAATTTTCACGTGGGTAGTTCATGGGTGGGTAGTGTGTTTTGCCGGCATATAGGCCACAGGTACTGCTTACATACGGCTTCCAAGGTTTTTGTATAGACGGCTCAAGGAAGTCCTATGTAAGCACTAGAGGGGCTTGGCTCGTGCAGCCTATGTAAGCGTTCATGGCAAGCTAAAGGCCACGAGGGAACAAGATCTGGTTTTGCCGCCTACCAGCACATACCAGCAACAGTGGGGGTCATCGAAAATGCAAGCACCACGAAAACAAGGGCTGTGCAAGTGCCTTGCAAAGCCTATGTCAGGGCTGTAAGGAGTATGTAATGCCTTATACGTGCCATGTAAGGCTCATTTAAGGGCTATGTAAGAGCTATGTAAGGCCCATGTAAGGGCTTTGCGGGGTACCCTTCCTGGTCTCTAGCATTGGTTTTGCAGAGCCCCTCGAGCCGATAAATTCCAGTTCCCTAAACCCTAAACCCTGAACGCAAAAACCGTAAACCAAATCCGGGAGGAGCTCCCCACCAACCACCCCCACTCACCCCCCGCTCCACGCCACCCCACGCCATTGAGACCTTACTTGGACTCCCCACCCCATAACTGCTCACCTGGAAATTCCGTAGATTGAGTCGCGACACCGCGCAAGCCTTTGCATAAACATCCTTTTTCTGTATGGCTGCAGCCTGGAGTAATCAGAACTTGACCTCCCTCAAATGGCAGGGTGCCTATTCCAACCTGTCGATTGAAACTGCATACAGACGCCTTCTCGGATGGCTTCGAAGCTGAAACTACTCCGTTATGATTAAAAACATCTTATCTCTGGCAGAAGCCCGAAACAAGGGTATTTTCTTTCCTGGTTTTGATTCACATTCTAACTCACTTGGCTGATTCGATTTGGATTCACTCCGATTTCGCGATTCCCTTTTGCCATTCATTTTTGATTCACTTCCTGATTCACCCCTGGATTGGAGTTTCGGCCTTCTGCCAACCCTGTGGATCTGGCCGTGGCTGTGAAACGCACGCACAAGGCGACTCGATACACTGCTATGCCAGGCAAAAGGGAACGAGTTAGTCTCGTTTAGCCTGGTGGTGTGGTGTCGGGCGGACTGGGCCTGGACCCCCTGAAAAACAGCGAGTCAAAAGCGAATCGAAAATGAATAGAAACGTGAATCAAAAATGAAAATTTCCTGGCTCGGACTGAATCAAATGTGAATCGAAAAGTGATCCAAAGTGAAGCGAAAGTAAATCAAAACTGAATCAAAAGTGAATGTTCCGTAGGGAATATCCACTGTTCCACCCCCCGCCCCCTGCTCCCGAGGGACGATCCAACCCCTTCCCTAAGGAGGCCTCCCGACCCCCTCCGAGGCGTGTCGGGAGGTGTCAAAAGCAACCTCTGCCCCAAAAGCCGCCCCAGCCACCCCGGAACGCTCTGGACTCTGGCGTTCCCCATGATGCTAAGCAAACGACAAAACTAAACATGAAGTGAATCCGAAACTGAATCGAGACCGAAGCGTAACTGAAAGTGTTACCCGAGCGTGAATCAGAAGTGAATCAACAGATCGAAATACATCGAATCAAAACTGAATCTGAATCGGAAAAAACTATTTGAGACAATGGTCCCTTTCCCACAATCCGATGTGACTCTATGAGCTGCCTAAACATGGAGCCATCCGTGCGAATGCTTGGCTTCCAAGGACTGAAGATGTGCAGAAGTTCCGTCGGTCGTGTTTCACATGGGATCTGCATATGTTTTTGAAGTGTCTGGGACTTTAGGGATGCCTTTTTAGTTTACATACTACATACGTTGATTTGTTCAATTCGGGCTGTTTTAAGGGTGTAGGATACATAGTGCAAGGAATTCCAACACATCGAACAAACAGACTACAGCAGCCTCCGGCTTACGCCGGAATCCAGGCGAGGGCAGGACTGCTACAGATATCATTGTCCGGTAGTGTTTTCGTAGAACAAGTTCACAAAGACAGAACCATGTTATGTAGGAATGTAAAGATGCTGCAAGATCCGGGCAGAATCTGTCACTCGTGCAGATGGATCGGGCGGCTTGCACAGCGCGTAGCGCGACCTCGTAGAAGCCGTATTCGATTTTGCATTTCTCTTAGAAAAACTTTTCGATTCTGTATGTCTCCTACAAAAAACCTGCTCCATTCTGTGTTTCTCCTATAAAACCAGCTGTGCAAGCCAAGCTGTTAGTCAACAAGCATTTTGTGGCGCTTCCTAGTTTCGCACTGCAAATGGCAATGGGAGTCAGCTGATGATTACGTCCACGTTGCAACGCGCCGGGACGGAGATGCGGCCTGTTAATAAGAAGAGAGAGAGTCTGGGTTTAGGGTTCAGGGTGCAGGGTGCAGAGGGTTTGGGGATTAAAGTTTGGGTTTACATTCTTGCCTGCAGATCCGCAGCACTGGGGCGCTTCTTGACCGGTTTGCTTCTTGTCGGCTGCTCGGGAGCTTTATCTCTGTCCTTAGCAGTAGCTACATGTGCAAATCCAAACAGCCAGGTCTGCTTGTAATCTTGCTAGTTGCTTCTTCGACAGCTTGTTTTTCAGCGTCTGCTGAAAGGTGTCCGTACACTTCTTGATGTTAAACGCATGGAGGGGCCATGGAGCCTGTCCGAGCTCTTCGGCTTGTAAAAAAACAATCCAGGCCCTCTGACACCTTCTGCAGTGTCTCCGAAGCTTTCTGTACACTCCAGGCCTCCTCATTCTCCCAGGCATACTTTGCGGCATGCGGAATCATCCTGAGATTGTCAGCGAGGTCCACGGCATAGTTCAGCAAATAGTTATCAGTTCCGTCTTTGGGAGCCAGCACCGATGTCTCGTCGACGACTTTCATCGATCTCCTGGTGGCACAGCTCACGAAACCTCTCTGGGTAGCGACGCCTTCTCTCATCGGAGTTGTGGTGCTTCATCTCGATCGGCGTCTCTCCCTTCTCGATATGTCGCTTGAAAAGGCTTCCCCAAAACGACCTGCTCACGGAACCATGCCCGGCCGCTGAGCAGCAGTGCACGCACCACTCGGTACGTGCACGACTCGGCTTGCTGCCGGTATGTCGTCACTTTGCGCTTGTTTCGAGTACTCATCTCACTGGTGATCTCATGCATATCGAGAAGGGAGAGACGCCGATCGAGATGAAGCACCACAACTGAAAGAAAGCGTGGCTACCGTTTCGTGAGATGTGCTTCTGCCGGCTGTCATGATGCGTTTCGCGGCAGACGTCAGGCGCTTGGAGAGCGGAGATGACGGCTCCGCTGTCTCCTCTAGACATGGAGCATGTTCTGGAAGAGACTCCAGAAAGGTTGCAGCCTGGGCGGTGGATGCCTCGCCGTCAGCCCCCTAGCTGGAAGGATGGTCCTCTATCTGCTGGGTCGTGAGTACGTTGGCGAATCGAGTCTCAGGAGACACATCCGCAACACTTTCGAAGTGCGAATTCTCCGAGCTCATGGTTAGAGAATGCTGTACTTCTCTCCTAGCATCTGCAGCTTTGTTTTTTGGCACAAAATCATGAGAACAACCCATTTTTTGCCTCCCGCCTGGCTAGGACGAACCAACGATGCAGGGTCATCAAGTCGGCAAATCTACACTGGAAGACCGCTTGAATGCGCATGCATGCCAGGACTCTTGTGCAGCTGCGTGGGAAGAGAAAAGCTACGTAAGGCAAGAAGTAGCGCAAAGCATGCCGTCCTTTGCTGTGAGTTGCGGCATGGAGCTCGGCATGGAGCTGGCGAATCCCTGTGATGGCTTATGTCTCGCTCCTGTGCACAGTGTCCTCTCTACCTCTTCCAAACGCTGGCTTTTGTGCTGCAGTGCCTGCTGCCATCTTTCCAATTCCATCCTCTTTTCTGCCAAGCGTTGAGCGAATTCCAGCCGGCTTCCTGGAAGTGCCTGGAGGGAATCGATGTCCCAGTCCTCGATCTCTTGTATCTCGGCGGCTCGTGCTGCCCGAGCTTCGGCTAGTGCTGCACTTTCTGCAGCCTGTGAAACCCGAAGCTGTGCCTCCAGAGCTTCACACCGTGCCTCCTTCAAACTGATCATGGCATCTGGCTGCAGGTTGTCGCCTTTTGCGAAATCGGTCTGACACGAGACTGACTCCCTGGACCTGGGCCGACATGCCGGAGTGGCCGTTTCGTGGGGCTGGCACGCACGGAAGGCTTCCTGGATTCTACCTTGAAGGTCATGATCAGTATGTGGTCTTCCCAGGGTGAATGTCTCAGACATCGGCTGCGACTTCATTGCAGAACAGCTCGGGACCGGCTCGCCCACGGGACCCTGGAAACGTTCTGGAAACTCTGAAACATGCCGATGACCATCGAAGTCCTCCTCAATGAACCTGCATGAGTGTTTGTTCTGTCACTTCGCGCACACATGCCTGCACTACCTGAAAGAGAACAAAGAGGTGCTGCTATTTCGCTTCAAGATGCAGCGATGTCGTCTTTGGTTTCTCACGAAGCGCGGCAAGGTTCCGCGTCTCCTTTGGTGGCAGATCCTCGGGTTCATGCGGCTCCACTTCCACAGACCTTGGGCATAAGAACCATTTCTGCAATGTCTTGGAGTCGCGACACTCTGTGCAAGGGGATTCCAAATGGTAGCCCAGTCGAACTCCACACCGACAGTGAAAATCTTGAACTTTGCAGTCGCAGCTTTCCTGGGACTTGCACGAGCTTCCCGTCATAATCACCCCATGTGGAGGCTGACTTGTGGAAAAAGCAAAGGAGGACGGGTTCGCCATCATTTGCATCATCTCGCCATGCTCAGACAGCAGGTAGTGGCAACTGCTGCAAAATATGTTGAACACTGCACTTGGATGGCCTCAGAGGTTCCAACATGAAAGGCTGATCCATGGGTGGCAACCAGAAAAAAAAAAACACCCTTAGAGCCAAGCGACTGGTTTCAGGTTCCTCCCAGCTTTGAGAGCGGAACGCCCGCTCCTGACGATGCTGGTTGGCATCTGGAGGTGAGATGACCGCAGGAGTGAGCCGCCATGCTCGGCTTGCACGCCTGTCTTTTGCCTCTGCCTGCATTGCCTGGCACGCAGAAACCAAGGCTACAACAGGGGGGATAGCTCGCCAACACAGCCGCTGACTGGAGCCCACTGTCTAGGCGGACATACAAGCGTGCTAGTGACTGCCAGTGTTTTCCGGGAATGCCACATTGACTGCACTTCCTTTCTGTTCGTTTAAGCAAGTCTTTTCCCAAGACTCTGCATCAGCACAGTTGGGTAGCTATAGCTCTCCTGAAGAGAGCCGGACTGTCTAATTATCTGAGCATTAAAACAGCTACCTGCAAGCCTGCGTGACTGCGGAACAGCTACATGCTCCGATCATCTAAACATTTGTTGCAACTGTGAAACGGAAACTGGCACAGTAAGCCTCCAGCATTCGCTGGAGGTTTGAGGCTCAGTTCCGGATGGCGCGTGATGCGTGAGGCATCATCCCAGGCTTAAGCGTCGTCTCTGGTTTTTGCTCGAGTACTTCACCGGGAAGTGCCCAACCTTCCTTCTGCCTCGATGTTGTGCTCGCTTCTACCGCTGAGTCTTCATCTGAGTATTAGCAGCTCTTATCGATGGCCGATAACTCTGAGAGAGCAGCTCTTCTATGACCATGGGGACGCGCTCGTACGGGTAGTTCAGCAGCGGTGTGAGCCTAGAAAAAATGAGCTCAAAATTCGTGCTATTGCTGAATTCGTCCCTAAGTCGCCCACAGAGGCTGCACCTTCGTCGAAACCTGCCACAACAAGGGCCATTCCCTTTCTCTGCAACAAGCAGAAGCCACATCCCAGCCTTTTCACCAACCTTTTGAACTTTGTTTTTGGTGGTGACGGTGGCATTTGAAGGTATCTCGGCGTGCCAGAGCAAATTACTCCTACCGAAAATTCCTGCAAGAGTGCCACAAAGGGTAAGTACGGCACACATCGGTAGGTGAAAATCATGAATTGTCGCAACTGCAGGCAAGTGTGTAAATGCGGGGTGCACTGTTGCAAGGTCGGAACACGGTCATCATAACATCCACTGCCAAGGCCTCGGACAACGTTCTTGATAGCTCAACCTGCGCCTGGAATGCATCGAGATCAGTCTGACCGTGTTTCGTCGCTGTTGCCCAGCCTCCCTCGATTCTTTCTTCAGCTCCTGCAACTGAAACCAGGCTCTGACCACGCTCCTACGCCTACTCCCACTCCTGCTCCCACTCCCGCTCCAATCCCCACCTCCCCCACCCACCTTGCCCACCCAGCCCCGCCACTTCCACCACCCCCCCGCCCCCCCCCCAGCCAAGCCAAACATAAGTACGGAAAATTCAATCCAAAGCCTTATAGGAAAGGGAAGGCCCTCGGAAAAAGGCAACGCCCTTGTGGGAAAGGCAAGGCCTTTAATAAGAAAGCAACAGCCATCATATAACATTGAAGGCCCCTTTGAAGGAGCCACGAAAGATGCTAAGAAACAGTATGGGCTGCATGTTGCCCCGTTAAACCTCGAGACGAAAGATCCCAAGAAGCAGTATGGTCTTCCGTCGGTGTTATTCCAGTCGTCACAGAAGACAATAGAGCTTCTGACACCCGTTGGTGCTATTCCAGTCGTGAAAAAACAGAATAGGGCTTCTGACATCCTGTTCCACACTTGACAGAGCATAATAGAGCTTGTGGCACCCGCTGGTGCTATTTCATTCTTATAACACCCCTTTTTTCACAAGGGACTCGGCTGNNGATGCGAGACCGGCCACTTCGCGGCTCCAAGCTTCAGGCACAACTTGGTACGAGACAACTTTCTCTGAGAACACCCCTGAAACCCAAAACTTACGAAATAGACACAGGCGCCGGGCAGCGTTTGCCCCCTACTATTGCTACTACCACCACCACCACCACCACAACCAATTCCAACTGGTATTACTCCTGCTTCTAATCCTTCTGCTGCTCGTACTTGTAAGGAAGCTGGGACTGCGACTGAAACAGTTGCAGCAACGACGACTTCAGCAACAAGTCCGAAACGATGATATTGCCGAAGCCCTGGAAAGTTCTGCCTGTACTATATACCTGTTGGTTGGACGACCGATTACATGACCATCAACCATCCGATTTTCAGGTTTTGGGGTGCTTCAGGCTTAGCAGCCTGCGTTGGCAAGCCATCAGTTCTCATGTGCCAACCCTTCTTTCGGGCATGCCTACCTCCCGAGCCATCGATGTGGCAAGCAACCAACCGTAACTAACGGAAAAGAGTGCAACTGCTGAACCATCCAGCAGCCTCGCACATTCGCTTGTGCACTTCTAGGTTTGTTCTGGCCTCGCAGGGCAGGGTGCTGGATGCGACAATGCAAAAGGAAAAGGCTGCGTGCTTCTAGTGGAGCGAAAGATCCCTCCTGGTTCAGTCTCGTATCCAACTTCTTCAGGGTCATTGCCACGGTGAAGCTTGTCTTTGCTTTGCATTCTCCTTCCAGGCATTGCAGTCCCCTCGAAAACATGGCACAAAGCACAGATTGGGCCTTTGAGATTTCGGATCTGCGAAGCGAAATATTCGCGATCAACTTCTTCGGGGAAATCAATGAACCTGGTCTCGACACTTCACAGTAGCGCTGCGGCCAATGGGAATGACCCATTGCAATTGCAGCCCGTCTGTGGCGAGTCAAGACGCGACCAAAGGTTCAAAATCTCTTTCTCTTCCAAGTTCACGATTTTAAGCTTTGTCCACCTTGGTAGTCAGGCAGTGCATTGGCACATGGCGAAAGTAGTGAAAGCATGCGTGTGAACTAAAAAGAACAAGCACGACACAAGGAAACCAAAAGAACATAACTAATCAAAGTGAACTAGGACATTAAATCGTGTTTTACCAAAGGCGAGCAAGGAACAGGGACTCGCTTGTTCCAAGGGCCTGTTCGTAGTCCTTCGAATTATGCCATGCCGGCCATGCGGGCCATGCGAACTGTGCTGACCCGTCTTGACAAGCCCAGAAATGGTTTGCTTCATCCCACGGCTGTCCTTTCGCGAAAGGTATGCGCTTCCCTCTTTGGCGAGTTCGTCGAACAAAGTCCTCCAGGGCTGCGCGAGACAATCGAATGGGTTTGCCTGCGCCAGGACCTAGAAGAAAGAAACTCGTCAAAATGCTGGCGACTAGACTTTGGCAGGTGTGCCCTTCTGCCTGAGATCATTCAGTTCACCTTCGGTCGTCTCCCGTGCAATTGAAGCTTGGAGCTCTTCATCCTGCAAGTTGCAGTGCAAGAATCGATTGCATGAGCCTGAAAGACCTATTGGTACTAGCCTGCTCTGCACGGGCGAATGCGTTGTTCACAATCACAGCAATGACAAGATTGTTCAGCACCTGTCCGGAAGCCACCCGGGCAGTTTGTAGTACATGACAGAGTACTGCAGGCTCCCCCAAGTCTGAGCAGCGATCCATGCAAGCCACCGCCACATACAGCACCCAGAGTATCCCAATTTGTGGACTCGGAACGTGACGAGGCACCACAAGCATCAAGCTCAAGCTCTGTCTCGTGTTTCAGGGCTGCAGCTGGCCAACTTGCAAAGGTCGGCTCAAAGAGGTCCAGCTATCCAGCGTCAGGCACTGCGAGAGAGGACAGGCAGGCGCGAACGTGAGTGAATTCTTCTTCAACTTCCCGCTACTCAGGTTTCCTGAAAGAGCGTGAACATGGCATCTGGGACAGTCGAGAAATGAACATCGATGACCTGCAGACGTCGCAAGGGCTTGCAACAGGGAAGGTGAAGCCTCGTGCTGCAAAGGCACGACGCTTTGCACTTCTGGGGTGAACTCCAGGCCAGAGTGCAGCAGCAACTGAACGAAAAAGATCGAAAACCTCAGGGTGCTCCCATGGCCTCATCCTGACAAAACTTCCAGCAGGCTCCCGATCAGGCTTCGGCATGTACAGAACCACCGTAATGATCGTCAGTGTCCAGAGCAGAATACGACCGCTGTCGACAATGCCGCTCACCTGAAGTAGAGCAAGCTGGAGCTTCCTGCTTGCCATGGCTTTCACTTGTGCTGCCGAAAAAGTCATTCAGGCTTCGGCAAGCGACCAAAGAATTCGGAAATAGCTGATGGTACGAACCTCAACTGCAGTGTGTCACAGCTGTGCCAATCCGATCTCATGCTTGCCAATTTGGCTCGCGACGCTTTTCAAGATTCTGATGAGGCGGATGCACCGCAAAGCCTGGCCAATCCGAAAAAGCGGACCTGAGCGGCACGTTACAACGACACACCACAAGCTTGTTGTGAGCAAACTTGTCTGATCCCAACTAGCACAGCCACCTTTAGGCTGTTTGTTGACGACAAGTGTGCGTTGCCCCTGCGGCGGACCGCGCCTACTGTTTTTGTTGGAGCCCTAGGTTTGTCTTCAGCCTGTAGCCAATGTAGCCTAGGATCAAAACAGGAGTCGTCGACTCGTCGATCACTGAACAAGCTAGAACTGCTGAGTTAGTGGAAATTGGAGGACTGCTTTGTGCCAGACCTGTCGGTTTAGGATTGTGGAGTAGTAGGCGGCTCTGACAGAAAGCCTCTGCACAACGTGGGCGTTCAGTGGAATACGTAGGACCTGAAGATGGTCGGCCTTACCGATCTTCGGACCGAGGTACCCCGGATTATGCGGACAGTTTGTTGTCAGCGATGCCGCGCTGTGAGAATCTACGGTACCTGGCTGAGGGCATGGGGTCCTGCCACGACATCATGGAAGCCAGTCGGCCGTGGGTGCTTTTGTGCAGAGAACATCTACCGCGAAGTGGCCCGAAACAAGCTCGAGGAAAAGCATGTGGGGCTAGTTCGTGCAATGAGTAGTCGGTGTAGCCACATGCAAAAGTCGGCTCAAGGGCTCCAGGGTCGCAAGGACTGAGGGTTTGGGCTCATGCGAAGGTGTCCCCAACGAATCTCGCAGGCGATCTCGCCAAGCTCCGCGCAGAAAACAGCCACAAACGAGAAAGGTGCAAGAACTCAAGAGTCAAGAGGTGGAACACCAGTAAATCCATAACCGCCACAAGCGTTGCAGCTCGCAGAGATCTGCTGTGGCGTTCATCGCTTTCTGTTCATGGGAAAGGCAGTCGGGAAAGCGATGGTGGGGAGAGGAAGGGTCAAGTCTCGAGACGCTGGGCCAGTCGTTGTGACAGTTCTGCCCGCTGGTGAGTTGTCGACTGGGCAGGCGGCTCAATGCCGGGGGGTACAACTCTAGATGCATGACTCTTCTGTCCCAAGGCAAGGCCAGGACAGGGAAATTCGTGCACGTAGATCGAGGACCGGACTCTGGAAGTCAAAGACAGGCCCCAGAATGTAGCTCGGAATGATTCCTGGCGCAGCTGTTCTGGGCGCGTATCGCTGCTGGTCTTGCCACGAACTGCATGCACTCCTGTAACTGCGATCAGAACCTGGGCTGAGCAAAAGATCGCTGATTCCTGAATGTGTGATAGAAAACCTAGGAGGAAAGACAAATCTGAGAAAGTGTCCACGTCGCTGGCATTCCCTGCAGTAAAGAACCTGTCGGGAGACGGATGCAGGACTACATGTCATGGTGCAAGGCAAGCAAATCGCTCGGGCCCAGTCCAAGTCCAACCGTCTGCTATGACACGCAGTATGATCTCCGCGATGAAACAGAACTTGGTTTCAGCAGGTGCAACATTCCTGCTTTCTGTGCGCCGCTTGGACGCGTCTGCAGCGTGGACAGTGTAGAGGGGCGCGATTTTGGAAGCAGCTGTCACCACTGCTTGAGACGTCATTGCTTGAGGTGAAACCGGGCGGATTTGCAGGTCACTAATTAAACAGCTCTTCGGCTCGTGCAGGCATGGAAGACGTGCCACTGCATCTTCACTTTCTGTTTGCTGCAGCTCACAGTCTCGACAATCGAGCTCTGTGCAGCTAGAACCACGAAATCCCTGCGAAAGACATAATTTCAAGCAGAATCAGAACGACTGGTGACGATTAACGCAGAAGCAACACATCGGATGTACAAGCCCGAGCTCCTTGAGATACAAATTCAAGGTGCCTCGGTTGAGAGGCTGGAAAATCGTCGTGTGTCAGTGCGCCGCCACATACGGATGCCCTTCCTGCAAGACATAAGACACAAGAACAAAGCAGACTGGAAAAGCAACTGCCTGTCAGGGGTGACAAACAACAAAGTAACGACAGATGTCCAAAAAAGTGCCAAGTTTTGGAGACCACTTAAACCATAATGCATCGCAAAGACCGTGGGTGTAAAGAAGCTCATGAAATTCAGCAGGACGGGTCCCTTGCTGACCTCAGCATTGACCCGGCATGGCATCGCACGTGCTGCGAACGACCCCTGGCTGTCTGGGCAAACAAAGCACCGCACGTTGATCTCGCCCGCATCGACGGAGTCCTGTTCGTGCAAGGGCGGGCTGCATTGCCACAGCTGTCGACTGAGGCATGCTGAGACCGTGGATCCTCCACATCAAGGTTACGGATTAGCACACAATTCCCCCCCGATTCGAAAACAGTCGCTACTTGCTGCCGGCCTGAACGGAGTTGTTGCATGGTGCATGTGCTTCGAAAAGTTTCCGGCACTCTGCTTGCAGCTCCACGATAGAGCCAATTCTGAGGGCATCATCGCTGGTGCATGAGAGCCGTGCTTGCACTCCGAGCTACCACAGTGGCCAAGCGCAGCAAAGGAGCTTAGCAGGGTCAGCCCAATCTTCGGGGGAAGCCTAGAGAATTGAGTCGGCTGCATGAAGCATGTCTGACCGTGAAAGGTGGCCTTCCGCGCCTGCTCGAGTTGCATCACATATTCGTAAAGCTTCGACTCCAAGGAAGGGGAGATGTCGAAGTTCGCACTAAGGAGGAGCTCCTGACAAACGGCACAGTGAATCGCTGCATGGATTTCATTGAGCACCTCACTTTCGAGCATGCACTTCCGTGGCTTCATCATGTTCCTTTCTGGAACAGTGTCAGCTCCTGCCCAGCTCCAAGACTTTCTGCGACTTGTGTGTGTGTGTGGGAGACCCTGCTACTAAGGGCTGTGTTGCGCATGTTTCTTTTGCAGGTATTGGGGCAGGGGCTCTCCCAGAGGGTTTCCTGCCAATGAACATGTTTTTAGGGAGGGATGTAGCCGTACTTGCTTTGGCGCAGCTGGACGGTGGCCAGCTACTCAGAGTTAGTCAACCGATTTCCACATGTATACTGGCTACGAGGCTGTATGTCTTTACCTTTCACAGTACATTGTCGGACAACAAACAGTCAAGTCGGAAGGAGGATTGCACAAGTGTGTATCTAGACGGTTGTTCCCTCATCGGCCCTGTACCGTAGGAGTGCCTGCTGTATTGAATCCTGATCGGTTCTTGAACCCTTAACTGTTCCACAACATTCACCCCGACTGGCAGCGGATGCAATCCAATTTGTCAAGATCCTGGTCGATCAGACTTCAGGCTAGTTCTTTCATACGAGTGGCTGCGCTGTAGGGCCTCGCAGACGATTCGTTAGGCCCGAACCTATTGCCGGTGCGGCTTACATATTTTTTATACAATACATTTATATCTCTCTCTATATATATATTTATATATATATATATCCATCTATCTATCTATCTATCTATCTATCTATCTATCCTCCCACCGATTACCTACAGTTGGAATGCTTGTGGAGTACCGTTCTTAAACGCCCCGGCTGGCTTTCAGCTCCGGGTGGGCAGATGCTATACCGTAGTAATAGGACACGGGCTGCGGGGCTGCGGCAGCCTGTAAGAACTGCGAACCGCCACTACAATGGGCCACCCGTTTTCCCGCTTTCCGGAGCAATCTTTTCAGTGTCACCTCTTTTCAGTGTCGTTTTTTGGTCTTTTTGCTTTTACTTTCGCGACTCGCACCCAAGGGGGCCTTTTTGCAAGCCCTAGTGGCAACCTTCAGCTGCAGCTCTTCTGCTTTATTATCTTTTATCGTCCACAGCTGGTGGCCACATACTCAGAGCTTATCAACCGATTTCTGCACGCTTACCGCCTACGTGGCTGTGTATCTTTACCTCTGAGAGGAGATTAGGACAACGAACAGTCAAGTCAGAGGGAGGATTGCGCAAGTGTGTCTGCCCACGTGCTTGCATATGTTTTCGCACTGTTTGCGTAGGGTCTTTCGAAACTTTCTGCTCAGGGCCAAAACGAAAGCACCACTCAAACAACCCAAAGGCACGCTTCGCTGTCCCGACAGCACATGACAAACGGGAGTCTTTCTTGTCACTGCCGTTCGAGTTCGAGGCATACCTGAACCCCTTATATACGCTGTAGAGAGTTCAGCCTTGCACCAGACCACAACCACTGCCTCAGCACTCTGCTGCACCGACTGACAGATCATAAGGTGTCTGTCCTTGTTTAAGAAATCCGGGTTCAGCAGTCTTTCAAGATTTGGATCGCAATGAAGCGTCGACATCCAGAAGAGGACCCGGCCCGGTATGCGTTTCATGTCAACTTCTCCCAAAGGAAGATCTGATGCCCATGGAAAGAAGTTGTAAGCGAAGTCCACGTGACCACCTCCGCGGAGATCCATGTCTGTCATCACCTGTAGGCACGCAGGGCACACCCCCAGACTTGCTTCCAACTGCGACAGCTGACACGAAGTCCCTGTTGTCTGAGCACGTTGCCCCACCGCGAAGTTCGTCTTGAAAAACGTTCCGGGGCACCGCAAACATCGGGCAGCAAGTGAGCGGCAAGCATTCCATGCCCTCTCTGCAGTCCATGAAGCGTACAGCAACCACCACCTGGAGGAGCAGGTAAGTTGCACCTCGGATGAAGCCTGCTGTTTGTGGGGAAAAAGGACCAATACTACAAGCTACGCTGGACGTCGCTCTCGACTGCTCGCTAGGCCGCTCATGATCCAACGGCAGGGTTCTTCGAGAAAGCCTTGCGCAAGGACTGCGGTCCACGTCTCGTTGGAAAGCAGCTCCTGGCCGCCAGGCTCAACTCTCACCAGCCCCCTTTGCGTGATGCGGCTCGCACATTCACCCTGCCTGGCCATGCCACAGGGATTGTAAGTCCGGCAGGAAAACCCAGAAAACCGGACACCAGAATGGCTTGAAGTCCAGGCCCTGCCCATTTGAGAAGCAAGGCTCGGTGAACTCGAGATCTGCAACACTACGGTATCCGCGCCTGCAAAACATCGACGCCAAGATGAAATGAAAAAGCCACTGCACCTGCAAGAACCTCAAAATCCCGCAGACAAGCCGTAGAATCTGTAGGCTGCAGGCACCGCAGCGGCAGAGTAAGTTGCTGGCAGATCCAGTTCGACCGCCAAGCAGGACAAGAGGCAGCCACCCAAATTCAAAAATCAGGGCGGACCTCACACGATCAAATGCGACTAAATTTGACTAAATGTGGCACTCCAATGGCGGGCTCAGCGCCTAAGCCACTGACACTGCCATGGATGTGCACAACCACCAGCGTTGAAGCAGTATGAGCTGCAACTTCTGCACCAGACCCCAGGAGTGTGGCCGGCTCCACATCGCGTCCAGAATGTATGCTTGCATTGTGCTGCCGAGCCAAGGGCGTCGAAAAACGCACGGCACCACGACTTTTGATACGGCACCAGCGAAGTAGACTACTCCCAGGAACAGTTTGATGAAGACCTGAACATAAGCTTCAGCCGAAGCCGTGTGGCACCGAGCTTAATGATTTAGAAGCCAAGATACCAGGCTCCAGGGGGTTCCCTTCGGACCCCCACTCAGGGCCAGGAGCAGAAGAACCGAAGGCAACAACAAGGCTCCATGACCGCCATGCTTGGACCTGCAAGCGAGGACATTCGCACACATCAGCAAGTCTAGTCTAGCACTCATCCATCTCGCAAACGCGGACTGCTCAGGCCGTTACTCGCAGAACAACTGGCCGAAGTACAGGAAGTAAAGACCGAAGCCAGCGAACAAAAAGAATCTCGGAGCCAACTGAGAGTGGCAAGCCAGAAGAAGAGACACTACCTCAGTCTGTCCAGACCATCCAGGCTAAATTTCGACATGCACTTGATGAAATCGCAGTCGTGGCAGTGCTGAGTGGCAGGCCAGAAGCCAGCCAACCATCTGGAAGTGACTTTCTGGCAGCTGCGGGATTGGTATGAGGCCGTAGGCCTTGCAGGCCGTGTATCCAAGACCTCTTCGACTGTTGTGCGTCAAGTTTGCCCGCGTTGTCAATCCTGAGCTTCCAATGCCCCTACAGCTGCGCTTCTTGTCCGTAGCTGCACGGGCTTGCGATATGTCACGAGCGAATTCGCATCACCCCCTTGTTACGTCAAGGCCCGCAGTGTGAAGTCACATCATGGCCGTAGACGTGGCCATAGACATGCACGCGGTCTGGCTTTACTAAGTTATGTCGGTTATGCCTCAAAACCCTTCAAAACTTGGTCAGCTCAGCACCAGAACACCATGGACGCTTTCACAAATTGTTGCGATAACAGTCATGACAAGTTATGAGCACAGCAGAACTTGCAACAACACCTCAAGGTACGTCCCTACAACTTAGCATATCTCGAATCTCGGGAGAGCTTCCTCCCGGTGCGCACAGAAGAAGTAATTTCGACTTGCCTTCGGCGCCTGCAGCACTCGTTGGGACTCTCGTTGGGGCTTTCCTCCGGTGACCCTGGCCAAAGATTGGCCCCAACGGCATGGTGACACTATGGGGCTCTCGCACTAGCGCGCTCGGCTAGGCGCTCACTTCAGGCGCACCTGTGCATTTTCAAGTAAAATCGCATTCGTGCCGTGCGCACTTTGCGGGACACACGGTCTTCCCAGAGTACGGGTTTCTGCCACTCCGCCTCGCATGTGCTGCGACAAGGTGCTTGCGCTTCCATTACTTCAACCTGTCCCGCACACGCCTTGCGCTGGGGCAACAAAGTGCTCAGAGCGGCGTCCGCGCGTTTGGTGGGGAACCTTTTGGGCTCTTGCGAGTGGTCGGCTTGGAACTGCAACGTTTCTGCTCCGGCTGAATTTCAGAAGCAGATCCCTGCACCTGTAACGGAATAGCTTCCTCTCAGTGCGCACAAAGAGACGCTGTCACACAAAGCGATACGATTTGAAGTAAAGCGGCTCACAAGGTAAACAGACAAACACTTTGAACCAAGTCAGGGCGCGGTAGAAGCGAACGGCTGCTGGGTGATTCACGATCAGGCCCGCAGCGACACTGACGCAAAATAGTGTGATGAAGAGCCGAACCTACAAGCAGCACGTGGCATGCGGCACTTCAGTAGCATTGCTCACATGCTCCCGACACTCCCCGACAGGCCTGCTCGGGAGGTTCACACAAAAAGAACGGCTGCAAGATCTCCTGTGAATCTGTGCACCTCGTGGCAAGCTTCACATCTCGAAAAGCATCTGCAGGCTTTGCAGAAAGCGAGTGTGTAAGGCGCATGCACTGCATCTGATGTGAAAAGGGCTTCCTCTGGCCGTCTGTAGGTGATGACATTTCTCAGGCTGAAGCCTTTCCACACACGGCAAACTCAATACGCAATGTGCCGAAACAGCACGGCAAGTGCTGCTCTCCGACAGCAACATTTCTCCAGGCCTACACTCATGCTGGCCATGCAGCTCCACAGACTGATCTACCATCAGTCTGAGCATTGAGCCCGCAACACATCACATCACGGTCGCACGTACGTTCTTCCATGCGCAAATTTTTCATTTGTGATAGCACCAGGTGGGGGAACGGCATGGGCGGCGGACAAACTCGAACGGATACGGCTGCTTGGGGCCCGACGTTGAAAAATTCCTCCATCAGCCCGTATATTTCGAGCTCATCTGCGATGCACCCACAATCACCCACACACCGTGCAAGCATGACCGCTGGCTTCGGGATCTGCCTGCCGTTCCCTGCACCTAGGGCGTCAGGAAGTCACGCGCTAACCTGTGAGACCCAGCCGGCTTGCAGCATGTGTGCCTAGGCCACAGACCGAGATTTGGACGCCGGTAAGCAGTCCATTCAAAGCAACTAAGAAGAATGTCACCAGCTCGAAGGTCCTGCGCCGAACCACCGACTTCCAGCTGCTTCTGCTTCGAGGACTCGGCACTACGGCAGCCAGTCATGCCGGACTTCACCATGCCGGAAATCATGGGACACCTCAAAAATTATGAATGCGCGTGACCCTCGACAAGTTCTTGCTTGTGAGGCATCAGGCACTGCGCCCAAGCCAGCTGCTTATGTACAAATTCTGGGTGGGCCCGTCGACGTCTCTCGCGGGAGATGCGGTCTTGCAGTCTGTCGATCCTGTGCTGCAAAGTGTGATTTTTCCGGGTCACACGAATAAAGAACGCACAAAAGAATACCTATGAATACCTGAATGCCGAGATAAGCCCACCTGAAAAATTTGCGCATCCATTCAAAGAGCCTGACATCGTGCCAAGCAGAAGTGGTTGATCGGAGGAGCGAACACGATGCAACATCCAAACTCTGAACCGGCCAAGTGGCCAAAATCTGCGTTTGCCTTTCAAGGCTTCTTCGATCATTTGCTCATTCGTCATCTGATCGGCGCCTGCCATGACCTGTCAGCTCTGCTAATTACAAACTCCCCCTCGAGCACGAAGCATGGCAACCAACTTGCACTCGGTCAGACATGTTGAGATACCAACTGCGCTGGAGATTTTGGGTCTGTCGGGCTCAGCCTGCAGGAAATTGAAGCAGCTCAAGCAGCAAAAGCGAAGTATGGGTACTTGGGTGCTGGCATCTTGCTGGTGCATCTTTGCTCTGGTCCGCAGTTTGCGAGCTTCATCATTCGTGATGGCACCCCTGTCCAACAACTCCTGGCCATGGATTGCCACTCATGCGGAACGACCACGGGGTTGCAACTCAACAGCCAATTTCCAGTCCTGAATATGTTCTTCGCTTTCTTCAAATTTCTGGTATGCTTCTTCCACCTGCAACATTAGCAACTCGCAGACTGGCTTTTTTCCGTTTGAATCCGTCGTCACGCCTCCCGCGCTTCCATTCGCTCCTTGGCACAAACAACTTCGGACACCATCACCTGCCAGCAGCAGCTTCAGCTGCAAACGGCTCAAGCTGGGCTTGGACTTGCCACTGCACGGAACCACACGCCTCGATGGTGCCCTGTGCCAAATCCCTGGAAGCTTCCGCCATGCTTGCAAGGCTGCTCCAGGCAGGCAAAGCAAATGGAAGTGTTCCGGCACACGGGCTTTATGAAGCCTGTGCACACGACTTAGTAAGCCTGTTCCTTGGTTTTAAAATACGCGGCGCAAGATCGCCGCATTCTTCCATCGTGAGGGGCAATTAAGGATCATGTGGGACTGAAAGAATAGAACTCGAACCGCGCATCGGCAGTTGCTCCAAGAACTCGCATTGCAAACATCAGAGTGCAATCATGCCATGCTTTGAACCTCGCGGGAATATCTCGATTTACGTTGTTTGGCATGCTGTGTTTTCTCCGCGAACCATTTATCCACAGGCGCGTCCACGGCGAATGTCCCTGCTACTGTGCAGCGCCTGCGCAGCCGGAAAACAAGACAAAGTCCCAACAACGCGTCGGCAATCTCCAAGCTCAGCTGCGGGGGGGAGCCTAAGGAGAGGCCGCAAAGGCGCGCCGGGCAGCGATTGCCAGGAGCGAAAGCGCGGTGTTTCTCAGTTTCGTGCACATTGTGTACAGGCAAGTTCGTTATGCTTCGTGCCGTGACATACAACTGCTCTGCGGTCCCAAAACCATAGCTTTTTTTCTCACGTCTTTTACCGGCCGTCAGTCAGAAGTCTCGAAGCAACTACGATGTCCTACGGGGCACTTCTACCAGGGCTTCAGCGCGGGCCCTGGTTGCCAAGCAGCTGCCAGCGCACGTCCGCGAGGACCTCGTGGAGCTCGGGCACTCCTCGGCGACGTTGCACTCACCGGCGAACGGGAGTGCCATGCTGCAGGCGTTGCGCGTTCGCCCAGACATACAGCCACAGCTGCCTGCACAGTCAGCGCGTTCTGGCAAGCTTTGCTTCTGAAACAAAACCATCTGAAACGATTCTTTCACAGAAATCGGTGCGTCCGGACAACGCATCGTAGAGAGGGCAAAAGCGCTCGGAGTTCGCACCGAGCAATGCTGTGCGAACCTCTTGCAGGGCCGCACGTTGAGCGAGGCTGTACAGGGCGGGCATTACAGGGGGTTTCCCTGTTCGCTTGCTTCACCTTGGTGTGCAAGATGGGGGTGGCCTTCATCGTCGTGCCAAGTGTCGGTGCTGGGCGACGAATGGAACTGGCGGACACTCGGGGCCTGTGGGAGCGAGGCGGTTGTGGCAGCCCATGCTACGTGACACTGCAGCCAAGCGTGCTCCCGGCTTTATGTGCAACAGGACCAAGTTTGCTTTGAAGAGGCCGCACCAAGCTTGTCCTGATGTTGTTGTGTTTGTCTAGGGTTTCTGTACTCAGGGCCATCCAGATCCTCCAGGCCCGCATGGAGCATATGACCGCTGCCGAGATAAGGCGGCGCATCGATTCCTGTGATTTTTTTGGCACTCACTCGCGACAAAGCAGGCGAGAAAACAAACAAGAGAGCCCCGAGCGCATTAGCCCAGGGAGCACATTAGTGCAGAAAGAGCACAGGCAGTGCACATACACTACTTATGCAAAACATCCTCGTCGCTGTAAATCAGCCGTTCCATAGCACTTCATCTCATCTTAGCCTTTATCAGGCCACACCGTCGGTAGGGCCCTCACACTCAGGCGGCACTTTCAAGAGGCCAGCCCCGATCTACTTCTTGTGATTAAAAAATGGTTTCTGAAGCAGAGTGTGCCGAATGTGCTGACTGCGCAGGCATGCAGCTACAGTTGTTTGTGGAAGCGACGAGGTTGTGGCAGCCCACGTTGGGCGACTTTGAAGCCAAGCGTGCTCCTGGCTTTATGGGCAACAAGGCCAAAGTTTGGTATGATGAACATCCTCCAGGCCCGCAAGGAGCGTATGATCACTGCCAGGGTAGCGGAACCTTGTTTTTGAAGAAGAACTTTCCAGGACGTGCTGACTGTGCAGGCATCAGGCTACAATTTTTCGCGCACCTTTTTACGACAGAGAGTCAGGGTCCTTGTGCAACACGCAGGCAGCCTACGTCGCGCGGTGCACCCAAGCGGCCTGAGCAGCGAGGCGCACAGCGGCAGGGGCGCTGGCTGCGCGGGCTTGCGCGAAAAGTCGAAGGAATGTCGCGGCCTCCTCACTCCAATGCCCGCTTGTTTCAAGGCCGAAAACGACAAGGCGGCAGCAGCTGGCACGGAGCAGCTCCGGATATGTGTGCGGCCGCTTGCGCTGTGCAGCGAGGGCAACAGTAGCACAACTTCCGGCTGCGCATACCCGTCGCGCATGAGTGGGAACACGAGTGTCGCATCCACGGCGAGGTCCGTGCCGGAAGGGCAGGCCATTGCACACGACCTCGATCCTCCTGGCGTCACTGACCGGCACATCAATGTTCATGTCAGCGACGCGAACATTGCGCGCGAAAAGCGCGCCGGCTTCGCGGCAGACGCGGGCGAGGGGGTCAGCGCCCGAGTCGGAAGCACACCCGAGGTGGCACAGGCGGCTCGGTGGTCCCCGAAACGGTCGAGCCGTCTTCGACGGCCCTGTTGGGAAACAGCAATCGCAAGCACTGCAAGCCCTCCCTCCCACCAGGTCTATTCTTTTATCCAAGTGGCGATATTCGTCCTGATGACGGAGGCGTCCTCTCCGTTCGGTGTCCCGGCCTGCCGCCAGTGAAAGAGGAAACCGCTCTTGCACTGGGTAGCGGGGACACCCAATTGATGCCTACAATTTCTTCAAGGGACAGGGTGGGTGGGTATCAAAATTTCTGATGGCCTTTTGGGCACTCGACCCAAAATGGCACACAGTACACCTCCTCCGTCCATGTGCTTGCTGTGCTGTTCTCGCTCACATAAATGTCCGCTATAACAGCAATCGCAAGCACTGCAAGCCCTCCCTCCCACCAGGTCTATTCTTTTATCCAAGTGGCGATATTCGTCCTGATGACGGAGGAGTCCTCTCCGTTCGGTGTCCCGGCCTGCCGCCAGTGAAAGAGGAAACCGCCCTTGCACTGGGTAGCGGGGAAACCCAATTCATGCCGCTTGAACGGTGAGGTCTATTTTTCCTTAGCAGTCGTCGCCTGAACTCTCACTATCCTCTTCGGGATAACACTTGTGGCACCTTCGAAAGCGTGTGTGGGGCTCCTCACGTATAAAAGTTGTCACATGGGACAGCCCAGCAAAGGGCCACCCGCACAACGTAGTCCAAGTACATGTGGGTGACCTGATGTCAACTGAGGCACGATGCAGGGCTCTACTGTCCTCGTTGAGAACATACCACGGCTGGAGCCCAGCTGATTCTTCCAACGAAACAGACATGCCTTCCAAAATGGTTTCGGTGTGGTCAACCCGGTCAGTCAAGGCTTCTACTAGCGTGCCTGCAGCTTTCATGCTGAGCGAGTTATGAAATGCTTTCAGTTCACGCTCAAGCTTGGCAACACGCGCCAAAGCCTCTTGTAACATGTCCATGTAGCCGGTCAGATCACGACATTCCGAACATTCTGCATTCTTCAACTGCGACGGCAGGGCCGCTGCGCCACTGTTCATCAATCGTTGAGCAAGATCAGTGAGAGGGGCCTCGGCTATGTATGACAGAATAGCCAACGAGCCCCAGCGGCCAAGCAACTGGATGGTGATCGCATCAAGTCCCCAGAGGGACACTGTGCGAGCGCCTGTGATGCGAAAGGCATGCCCTGTGTACAGCTGCTTGCCCACAGGATCTAACGTTGCAGCGCCCGTGAGCGCTACAGCCGCGCGAAGAGTGTCTACAACAGCGCCTTTGGTGCAACCCTGCCCTTGATCGTCCACGAACACAGGGCCGGGGTAGAATCCCCTGTCCTTGGCGAAAGCCCTGTACCGCAACAAAATGTGATACGCGCAAGGTTTGCCCATGGAACAAAGGCACCCCCAACTTCTTCGGCATCCCTTTGCACTCCAATCCGTCTTTGCGGACGGGAGTGTTTTGGTGACCGTCAGCCTATCTTCTGCCAGCACAACGTCTTGCCAGGAAGCTGACGCGGCTTCAAGTTCACGTAGCAAAAAGAATACTGAAATTATCACCATCGCCAGTGGAAAAATTGGTCCTCCTGGAGAAATCGGCAGCTCCCGGTTCTCAAGAGCTTTGCAAACATCTTCAAATGGAAACGATTCAGACCTGACGGGCCCCGCAAGGCCTCGAACTACCGATCTTCTACATAGCCAACACATACGTTCCAGCTGTGGTGAAATCTCAAATCCCAACGCCAGATGCTCATCCCGTGCTCTACTTATGTAGTTACGGTAGGAGCGATAGCCAGCCGCTTTGAAGAGGGCTGCTACCCGCCGAACTGAGTCCGGTAGTAACGGAAGCACGGGGACTGAGTCTCCCACTGCAGATCTGTGGAATCGCTTGTAGGTAGCCCATACCGCCTCTCTTGGAGCAATAGACGTCGCCGCATACATGTCGCGATCCAGATCCTCCAGCGCAGTGCTGAAAGACGACGGGCTTGGATTGCGCCGCATGGGCATTGGCTAGCCTAAGATCAATTCTAGGCAGGAACTGAACCTTGCGCTTGGGCATAGACGCAGGGCTTCAGGAGAACGGTCAGCCTGCGTGTTGCCTCGAGAATGCTGATGCAGTGCAGAACGAGACAAGGCAGTGCAGAACTGAACATGGCGTGCCACACTTGTCGCTCAGAGGAACCCTGCAACAAAAGAAGAACCCAAAAGGACCCCAACACCCCGAACCCAAAGGCCGCCTCACAAGAAAACTCGCAGTGAAAACCGTGCCTTCCTGTACGGGTCGAGGCTGCGTCCTTTGGCCTTTCCGGTGTGAACACGAAGTGAGTCCTTTGCCTGTCGTGGCAAGCTGAACACTTCTTGCTGGGGCTATGCGGCTACACAGGCAGTTCACTCAGCTGTAGAGCTAACTGACTGAAACTGTGGCAGAACAAGCAGATAAACCTAAAGTGGGAGGATCTGCATGGAAACCACATGCAGGGAGAGAGCCCATATGGTTGAACCGCGTGTGTGGCTCCGACGGATTGTCCCAATTCTAGGGTGAAACACGAAGACGGCCTACTCTGGCGCCATCTGCGAAGCGGCCGTCAAAGTATGATAGAACTGCTGAGATCGTGCAGGAATGAGCTCCTCGCGAACCGTCGTCAGCACTGCAGGAAGAGAGCAAGCCTTCCCTGGCTGATGTCTTCTGCTCAAAGCATCGGCCAAGACGTTGGCGATGCCTGGAATGTGCTCCAGGAAGCGCGGTTTGTGCGAGCAGTTGCCAAACAACAGTGAAAGCTCTCTAACGATCAAATGCATGCCTTTGCCAAGACTACTGGTGCGAAGCTTGCTAACCAGCGAAAGCGTGCTGGTGGATTCCGAAACGATAGAGAAAGAGACTTCGTTCCGCATCCACCAGTGTTGCCAGGTTTTCAAGGCCTGGAGAAGGGCTAAGGCTTCCAAAATCTGCTGTGAAGCCGCTGTGCCTTTCTCAAAGTGTAGGAGACGAGCGTCTGTGTCCTCCACTTTGGACGAGAAGTACCTGACAGGTTTGTTCTCCAAGTACAACACTGCCCCCAAACCGTATGGCGATGCATCCGTCACCAACGTGACCTTGATTCCTCGCCCGAAGTAAGTGGCCATGCGGTACACTCGTGTGAGCGTGCCCAGTTTGCCTAAAAGTGCCAGCAACCAAAGACTAGCGTGGCGCCACTGCTTCGTCCAGACCATGCCGACGGGCGCGCTTGTGGCGCTACTGTCGGTGCGCAGGGCCGCATAAACATCAGACAAATACGGCCTCACCATCTCGACGATGCCGGCGAGGTAGTTCAATTTCCCCGCGAAAGTGTTGAGCTCTTTGCGCGAGACTAAGTTCACCTGTAAATGACATACTATACTGACCCACAACTCATCGATCAGTTACGGCTTAACAATAACGATAATCTTAACTGATACACTACCCACTCTTTCCAACTTGTGACTAATCCCAATCCATTGCACTTCCTTGCCACGGTCGGCCTTCTTAAAGGCGAGTTTGATGCCAAGGGCCCGCCACAAGAGGACGAGTGCAGATAAGTTGACGTCCCGTTGTGCGTTTGTGCCAACCACGCACACACATGGGTCGTCTACATAAATCTGCAGCCTCAACGCGCTTTCACCGAAGGCGCCTTGGGTAAGGCGCGCCACCAAGGCAACCACTCGTCCGCAAACAACGGGCGCATTGATGGAGCCCTGGGCCTGGACGGTGTAAACGGCATATTTGCCCTTGTATGCAAAGGCAGAATGGCGCCTTTCTTTCGGGTGTAAAGGTACTTGAAAGAACCAATCTGAATAGTCCAATACCAACCATTCCACATCAGCATCTGTGCCCTCAGCTTGACGAAGTAGTCCCAACGTGTCGTCCAACACGTCAGTGACCCGTGGTAGCAACAAACGGCCACCTTTCCACGCCCGCTGGTTTACATGGGATTGTTTGCAATCCAATATAAGTCGGCGTTTGATCTTGCCCGTGATTGTGTGGATCTTGGTGACTAGCCGTGACTAGCCCGAGCTTGGATAAACAAACTTTTCCGCCTACCCATGCTTCACATGCGCTCTGCGACTCAAAAAAGCACTTAACAAAACCGCTATCCAGCAGTCTGTTGACTTCCGCTTCCGCCGCGGGGTCGCCGTCCACTGATGTGTAGTTGCCGTGGTAGTCCTCGGCCCAACCTTCGTGGAGGCCTAACTCAGACCTGAGTCACCAATCATGATTTCGATGCCAGCCGGCGCCCCTGTGACGAGCCATTGATGTATACGGCCCGCATCTGGATCGTTTACTGCCTTGGCCCACCGATGCGCCTGTAGCTTGGTGTCCAATGCCACGTCAGCTTGTTGTGCAACCTCCGGAAATGTTTGGCGCATCAGGTCCCTGATGTCCTCGATCACGCTTTCCGGGGGCCCCGCATCCGTAACATCAGAACCCGAGGCCTCGCAGCACTGATTGACGACGTGACGGTTCGCAATGATGTAGTCCACAATGCGTTTGTGCAGTGCGCCACCTGCATCGCGATAACCCGGTATTGTCCGCAATGCTCATACCGCCTAGATGCGCATCCTCCTCCAAGGGCGGATGTTTGTGGCGATAACCCGCTTGCGTGCTCGCCTGAATTTCCGATTGGTGCGGTAGTTGACGAATGATCTTATTCCATCCAACGTGCGAGTAACTTGCGTTCCGGCTGGAGTTGGACAAAAGGTCACTGCCGGGATCGCCAAAACACAATCGTGATCTCATCAACCTGGTGGCCAAAAACTGATTCAGCTCCGCTGGGTATGAGGCTGAACTCCTGGTAAGATATGTGCCCCCGTCAAAGGTGTCGCAGTCTATCACATCGTGTTGAGTGGCGATTCGCCTCCAAGGTGCTTTACCCTTGAGCGGGGCGTGCGCCCCATAATGACGGCGCCCATCTTTTGGCCTGATCCACCACACCGTGTGGTGATTGCAATCCCGGCATATACCCTCGAGGTCGATGTGAGAAAACAGGACAGTGGTACGCTTGGTATTCGGCGCTCCAAACATGCACTGATCAAAGTCCGCCTGTTGCACATCCGTGTTGCCCAACAGCTCCTGGTACTCGTCCAAGCTGTACACGCTGACGGCCGATGGATCGTTTCGCCTCCAATACGGTTGCTCCAACACGACTGGTCTGCGTTGCTTCCGAAATTCGCGAAAGACTCCCAATGCACGCATCGCCAATAAAGTCCCAACCTTAACCTTATCCTTATCGGCAGGTTTAAGGCCAGGCAGCCCGTAACGATGCGGACCCGTTGGGCCCCTTTTTTTCTCAGGTCCCCCATCCGCAGCCGAGCGTGCATTGGAGAAGGTGTTGCACGGCGGACCCAATACACCTCCATCATAAACACCATCACGTACCTGCTTGAGCAACTCCTGATAATGGCGTTCGTCCACCAAGTCGAAGGTAGAGCCGTTCACAATGTCGTAGTCGACGCATTCAGCTCCCAGTTCCTGCAAATAGTGGTTTAAGCCATCCGCTCGATCAGAAGGACCACTAAACATGTGTAAGAACACAGGCTTGATGGATGAAGGTGCGGGCTGCAATTGGTGGTCACCGGCGGCCTTAGCTCTCAGCTCCATCCGAGATGATGCCTCACTTGCGCTTGCCAGCTCCCTTTCCGCGATTGGCCCTAGGCTGCTTGGGACTGGTAATGGGACACTGTGCGGCCCCATGCAATGGTGACAAGCACTTGGCACACGGATGGCGCGAAGTGGGGGTGCGCCTGCACGAACCATCCGGATTGGATTCCTTGCACTCCCCCTTTTGAAACCCATCACGAAGTAGAGCACCCGGCCGGTTGTGTGTCAATAGCCCGTCCTCGCCGATCCTGTGCATGCGCTCCTGGTTCTTGCGCTTCTTCTGTAGTTGTGCGCTGCCGTCAAGCACCGAAGCAGCAGACGTATCACGTGAGATAGGGGCATCGGCATCGACAACATGGTGGTAGGCAATGAAAACAAGAGTT